>PVIA01006031.1:0-22858 GCA_004024845.1 Tonatia bakeri | reverse complement strand
AGGAATTTATATGTACGACCCATGGACATGAACTAAGGGGCAGAGGGTGGGGATTGGAATGCTGGTGGGAGAGAGTTGCAAGGGAGAGGGGAATAAAAGGGAGAAAAAAATAGGGCAACTGTAATAGCATAATCAATAACATATACTTGAAAAAAGAGAAAGAAATGAACCCATGATTCTCTAGCCTCATGTCATGAGTTAGGAATATAACGTGAGCCAAAGGTATAAATTTAAACTTTCTAATAGCCACACTTAAAAAGTTGGAAAGAAATGTGCAAAATTCATATTACTATATTTTATGTAACCCAACATATCCAAAATATTCTCACTTCAACATGTAATCAGTATTTGAAAAATTATTAATAAGATTGTTTACATTCTTTTTTGTACTACATCTTCAAAATGCAGTGTGTGTTTTACACATACAGATATCTCAATTCAGACACTAAACTTTCACTGAAAATAACTGATCTGCAGTTAGGTTTAACAAAATTTATAGTTGAAAAGATATACCCACAAGGTATTGAATACTTAAAAGTTTTTTAATAACTAAAACCCTGGCTGGTATAGCTCAGTGGATTGAGTGCGGGCTGTGAACCAAAGCATCGCAGGTTCAATTCCCAGTCAGGGCACATGCCTGGGTTGCAGGCCACGGCCCCCAGCAACCGCACATTGATATTTCTCTCTTTCTCTTTCTCCCTCCCTTTCCTCTCTAAAATAAATAAAATAAAAATATTTTAAAAATAAAAAAAAACTTTTTAATAACTAAATCAAGTATCAATTTTCAACTTAAATTTAAATTTTAAAAAATTAAAGATTCCTGAGCCACATTTTAAGTTCTAAAGAATCACATGTGGATAGTGGCTACCATGCTGGACAGAGAAGTTCTAGATTGTAAGCAACACATAGTCAGGGACTTATTTGTCTGATTCACCCAAGAGAAAGCATCAAATATAAGTGCTCAATAAATATTTGGAAAATAGAGGGAAGAAGAAGACAGATTTAAACCAACCTATCATAACTTTGCTCGCTATTCTTTTTTTAATTATAGTCAATTCATTTGGTATGCTCAAAAAGAAAAAGATCCATGGCTGGTGTGGCTCAGTGGACTGAGTGCCAGCCAGCAAACCAAAACATCAACAGTTCAATTCCCAGTCAGAGCGCATCCCTGAGTTGCAGGCCAGGTCCCCTGTAAGGGGAGTGCAAAAGACAACAGCACATTGATGTTTATCTCCTTCTCTTTTCCCTTCCCTTCCCCTCTGTCTAAAAATAAAATAATAAAATTTTTTAAAAAGAGACAAAACTCAAGAAGATTGATGTAATAGTATTTATGGAACATCCACTCAGAGCCAGGGATTGTGAGCTCTGCTAGACTTCTCAGCTTTGTAGTTGATTTCATCTCCATCTCCAAGTTCTACCTCTACCACTTGCTAGCCACAAACCTTTCTGAGCCTCTCATAGGATGGGGATGGTGATAACCCCCACCACAGAGTATTAATATGGAGACTGATGTAAAGTTCTGCACACAGAACCTGCCACATTGCAGGCAATCAGTAAGTTATTGCTCCCTCCCCCTCCACCACAGGTGATGCCAGAGATCAGCAAATGAGACCTTAGAGGAGATGGCACATCATCACTGAAAGGCCCAGTGACATCTGAAAACTTGAGTGTAGACAGTATTATTCTTATATCTTCTGATAGTGACATTTGGGGCAAAAACCAATGTACTTTTCATGAGTTCAAAACTGAACAGAGGTGAAGGCAGCTTCCTAGAGAGGTAGATAAATAAACCTGTTCTTGCTTCAACTTATATCTCCAGACTGTGTTTCTTAACCATTTTTTTTGCATGTAATATTACTCTCCCAAAGAACCTTCTTTAGACATTTTTTCCTAATTACCACTCATGAATTTTAATAAAATCCCTGAGAAATTTTAACACCACAGATATACTGTATTTCAATGTTTGTAAGCTATATGCATATCTGCATTTTATACATAAAAAGAATAAGATTTTTCATCATCCAAAGACCAAGTTTTGCCTTGTTGGGCACCATATTGCCCCCATCAAGAATATATAAGTTAGACCACTGGCTCCCAACCAGGGGTGACCTTCCTCCTATCAGGGGACATTTGGCAATGTATAGAGGCATTTTTGGTTGTCACTTCAAGAAAGGGGGTGCTGAACTTCCTGCCAAGATGCAGGCGTAGGTAGACACACTGTGCCTCCTCACACAACAAAAAGAACAACAAATTTAAAAACAAAAAACAGCCAGAACTGACAGAAAATTGAACTGTATGGAAGTCTGACAACCAAGGAGTTAAAGAAGAAACATTCATCCAGACCAGCAGTATGAGCAGAGACAGGCAGCTGGGCAGAGAGGACTCACAGCAAGGCAGCAGCTGGAGGACCAGGATGGGCAAGGCGGTGGCTGGCAGACTGGACAATCCCACATTTGCATGTTGATAGACCAGGAGGAACAAATGGGGAGCAAGAAGACCTCGAAACCCAAGGTTCCAGTGTGGGAAAATAGAATCGCAAAGCCGCTGACTGAAAAAATCTGTGGGAGTTGAGGTGGTGGGAGAAATTCCCAACCTCACAAGACAGTTCGTTGAAGAGACCCACAGGGTTCTAGAACATAAACAAAACCACCCACTCAGGAATCAGCTCCAGAAGGGTTGAATTTGCTTGTGGGTAGTGGTGGAAGGGACTGGAAACATCAGAGAGCTAACGGATTCATTATTCCTTCTCTGACCCCTACCCCACATACAGCACCACAACCCAGTGGCCTGGGTTGCCCCACCCTGATGAATACCTAAAGCTCCACTCCTTACTACATAATAGACCCACGGAGACAAAATAAAAAAATGGCCCAAATGAAAGAACAGATCAAAGCTACAGAAAAAATACAAACAAGCACTGAAGAGCTAGCCAACCTATCAAATGCACAGTTCAAAACACTGGTAATTAGGATGCTCACAGAATTAGTTTAGTACAGTCACAAAATAGAGGGAAAACTGAAGGCTATAAAAAGTGAAATAAAGGGAACCAACAGTGAAGTGAAGGAAACCAGGACTCAAATCAACAATCTGGAGCAGAAGGAAGAAATAAACATTCAACCAGAACAGAATAAAGAAACAAGAATTCAAAAAAAATGAGGAGAGGCTTAGGAACCTCCAGGACAACTTTAAACATTCCAACATCTGAATCACAGGGGTGCCAGAAGGAGAAGAGCAAGAAATTGAAAACTTACTTGAAAAAATAATGAAGGAGAACTTCCCCAATCTGGCCAAGGAAATGGACTTCCACGAAGTTCAGGAAGCTCAGAGAGTCCGAAAGAAATCCCAAGGAAGCACACACTGAGGTACATCATAAATAAATTACCCAAGATTAAAGATAAGGAGACAATCTTAAGGGCAGCAAAAGAAAATTAGACAGTTACCTACAAAGGGGTTTGCATAAGACTATCAGCTGATTTCTGAAAAGAAACTTTACAGGAAAGAAGGGGCTGGAAAGATGTCTTCAAAGTCATGAAAGGCAAGGACCTACATTCAAGATTACTCTATCCAACAAAGCTATCATTTAGATGAAAGTACAGATAAAGTTCTCCCCTGATAAGGTCAAGTTAAAGGAGTTCATCATCACCAACCCCTTATTATATGAAATATTAAAGGGGCTTATCTAAGAGAAAGCAGATCACAACTATGAAGAGTAAAATGACAACAAACTCATGACTACCAACAACCGAACATTTAAAAAGAAAGAAACTAAGCAAATAACTAATACAGGAGTAGAATCACAGAAATGAAGATCACATGGAGGGTTATCAGCAGGAAAGGGGAGGGGAGAGAATGGAGGAAAAGTTACAGGGAATAAGGAGCATAAATGGTATATAGAAAATAGACAGGGAGAGGTTAAGAATAGTATAGGAAATGTAGAACCCAAAGAACTTATATGTATGACCCATGGACATGAACTAACAGGTGAGGGGAATGCAGGTGAGAGGGAGTGTGCAAGATGGAGAGGAATAAAGGGGGGATAATGGAAAAACTGTAATAGCATAATTAATAAAAAATATTTTTAAAAGGGGGTGCTCCCAGCATCTAGTGGATAGAGGCCAGTTAACATCCTAACAGTGCACACGACTGCCCCCACCACAAAGAATGATCTGGACCCTAATGTGCACAGTATGGAGGTTACAAAACTCAGCTTTAGACCAATTTGTTCTTCATTTTTTTATGTTAAATAATATGACAAATGGTCAGTGAGGCTAAGAGTCACAACTGTGAGCCCCCCAGTCACAGACCCACATGATAAGGAAATTGCACAGAGGATGTATGTACCCCATGGGCATTGCTGCACCTGCTGGGGTCACACGGCTCAGGGCATGATCACCAGGCAGCCAGCCTGGATATAAAACTGCCATCTTTCCCACAATCCTTCATTGAAATATAATAGAGGGAGGGGACATCACCAGGCCAGATCCCTTTCTCACATCTGAGCCCCTAAATGCACTTCAGCAGGAAACTGAGTCTGACAAGTGTAAGCTTCTTATCTGTGCTGTTAAAGGTTTCAAAGCCTCTCCGAGAAGGAGGTGTCATCTGAAGGAGAAACATCCCAGCTAGGGGGCCAGACAGCCCTGGCCAGTATGATTCAAACAGCGGTACCTTTCTGCAGCAAAGCCTGACCTTGCAGGAGTGGCAGCTCGGTGGAAGGGGGAACAGCGCTGATTCCTGAAGACTGTCAAGTGAGAGCTACTTTGGGCTGAGTTGTAGGGAACTGGAGATCTATAAACCTTTTTATGTGCGGGCAGAAAGGAGCCTGCACTGTTGCCAACAGTTTCCCAGGCGAGAGGAGACAAGCAGAGACTGAGTGACAGTCGGGCAAAGAGCAAGTTTTCCTTTTATTAACAGGCTCATAAAGCTACTTTAAAAAATAAATTAAAGCTGGAAAAATATCCTTGGATTTACTGCTAGAAAGGAAAGATGATGGGGGCTATGCTGATCTGCCTAGCTGTGACATTGCAGGGACACTCTTGTGCACAATCAGCTGAGTATCCAGAGGCTTCGAAGCTCACCCCAGGGCAAGCTGCTCTTGAGTTCTGACCCCTCCCCCACAATTGACACAGGCAGCCTGCCGCCTCTGGTGCACCCTGAGACAAAGAGGCCCTGACTGCATTGTCTGGCAGAGGTGCCTCTGAGATTTCATTCTTCCCCTTTAAACCAGGCCCCTGAGGTGGAGGCCTCCAAATCAGGCTGGCAACACCCCTCCCTCCTCTTCCAGCTCTGATCCCCACCCTGAGACACCTCTCTAAGTGAGATGCAAACCCAGGAGCCCCACAAGAAACAGATGCTCCAGCCGTGTGTCTTGCCTTCCCTCCATTCCTTCTCTTCCTCATTCAGTTTCCTTTCTCTTTTCTTTATGACTGTTTTCCCTCTTCCCTTTATTCTTCCTTTCCTTCTCCTCAAAGAATTTCTATTGCCATTCCTTATGTTTCATGTGAACAAACACAACCATGTCACCTCCCACAAGTAATTCTCAGAGCTCCCCAGTGAGATCAACCAAGCCCTCTGGCATGGGAACTTATAGCTCAATTTCTGCCACCTGTCCAGTCTCACCTCCTAATGCCATTATGCACACACGTGCGCACACACCACTTTTTGCCATTCCCAAGCATAGCATATCTTTTTAAGCTTCTACTCATAATTTAGTAAGCTAACCTTTAATAAATGACTCCCTCTAGGCTGAAAGTTTGGGGTTGATTAGCTCATTAAGTTCCCACACAAATCCAATGACATTAATTCCTTCATCCCCACTTTCCAGATGCTGAAACAAACATAGAGGTTAAAATGACTCTCAAAGATGACATAGTGCCATTGAACCCAGGAACACCCAGCAACATAACTACAAAGGCCATGTTGCCTTCACACTTGTGTCTCTGGGCCTGTCTTGTGTCTCCTTGGAAAACCCCAATCTTTCTCTAAGTGAGAGAAGACCATTGGCTTTTTTTCCTGTATAAGCCCACTCTGATACATGTGTGCCCTGAAACTCTTTCCTTTTTTAATTTATTCAGCATACTTATTGAATGCCACAAACAATTATAGACACTGCTGATAGAGTAATGAATAGAAACCAACCCCCTAGGGTGGGGACAGCAGTGGGGGGGGGGGGTTCAGGAACTACTATAAAGGACATATGGACTAAACCAAGTGGGGGAATGGAAGCAAGAGAGGGAGGTGGGATTGGCTGGGCTGGGGGGAGCAGTGGGGGGAAATGCAGACAACTGTAACTGAACAACAATAAAGTAATTTAAAAAATAAAATAAAATAAATAAAAGTCTGGCTGCCCTCCACAGGGCCTCTTACCTGATGCTAAAAAAAATAAAATAAAAATGAAAAGGGGGAAAAAAAGAAACCAACCCCCTAAATAAGGCCTTTGGATTTTAAGTTCTATGAAGCCAGGCCCCAAATCTGTCTTTTTGCTGTGTCCCTGCAACCCAGCACAGTGCTTGAAATCCACTTGATGGAAAAAATGGAGGAATGAAGAAATGGGGGCCAAGTCAGAGGGTGATGGCATCTCCTTGCTGAGATTCCATCTTGAAAATAACCGCGAGATGTTCTCAGAGGGGTTGTCTCATAGCCACATTCATTACTTCTTATGATGACACCATTCACTCATTCTACAAACATTTGTTACACTCCTACTAAATGCCATGACTTGTGTCAGGGCTGGAGATATGACAAAGAATAAAATGCAGTCCCTGCCCTTCAGGGGCGTAGCTGGCAGGAAAGCCAAAAACAATTACAGATCAGTATGATAACATGTGTGTGTTTGTGTGTATATGTGCATGTACATGCAGCCACGAGTGTATCTGAGCACATACCTGGGAAGTGTTGAGAAATGTGCCCCAGATCAAGGTGTCAACATGTGCAGGACTCAGAGGTGAGAGAGAGCAGAAAATGTTCACTATGGTTCATGCATGCACTCAGCATGCAAGATTGGTGGACGCTAAAGCTAGAGAAAGAGTTCCTCTCACATTGTGTTAAAGAGCTTGGATTATATCCAGAAGGTTTATTGACCTAATTTATATAATTCTTTAAAAAACAGGTAAATAAATAAAACTCTTCATGGACTTCAGTTTGATGTCCTGGAAGGAGAGTAAGACTACTGGTCTGCCAAGTACAAGAAGGTTACTCCGTGTGGCAGAGGACAAAAATACAAGACCGAAAATGTGATGGCATCCTAGTGGCTCCTTTCCCATGCATCTGCCACTGAAAAAGTCCCTAAGTCCTCATTTCTAGCCCAATACCCTCATGTGGAGACAGGGGCATCAGTGATCAGAGATATAGCTAACCTGCTTCAGAGGCCCCTAATCACCCACCTTCCTTTCCTGATATTTTGTCACTTGTCATCTTTGTGTTAAGATAAATTTCTATTTTTTAAGTACCTTTAATGTATTTTGTAATATTAATCACAATAAAGCAAAAATTTTTAAACCAGCAAGTGGGGCAGGGGAAGAGGTGAGTGACTAAGAGAACATACAGCCTTCTCCCATATACTGTGGCCAAGTGGCAACCTCGTCTCATCTTTGCATAAATAGGAGCAATAAATGCCAGAAATGCCTGGCGATGGAAGAACAAGGTTGAAGAAAATGATGTCAAGTTTGTCTAGGTTATTGTTAAAGAACCTGATGCTGTTACACTGTTACCACTTTGCGGCTGGGCTTTTACTCCACTTGGAATATTCTAACCCTTCTCTCTTCCACTGCACCTTTCAAAATTCAACACAGTTATATTCAGGTCAGATTACACTAATTGAGCACCAACTGCCTGCCCAGTAGGGGGAAATCAGAGAAATGCGTAATTAATCATCAAGCTCCAGTATTATTTGGAGATCAGGTCAAAGGTCAGTGTGTGGCTTGAACTCTGATACTGTACTCACTCTACCCAACATAAAGATGTGCTCAGTGTTCTGTTAGAACATCAAAGGAGACCTCAATGATTCCATCCAGGCCTGGAGAAGGCTCGAAGAAATCTTGAAGAAAGAAAATACACTGACAATTAGCCATGATAATAATCCTTACCATTTAATGAGCTTAATGCTATACTAGACTTTAACACATCATCTCATTTCTCCCATAAAACCCTCCAGGCAATTTCCTGTTAGACACTTGGTTTCCTACCCAGTAGCCACCCACTCCCTTTCTCCTCACTAAGAGAGTTACCATCTTGTTCGGCATCCTCCATGTGGCCATGTGACATATAGGACCCTTCCCATCCCAAGTTGTGAACCCTGACTTCTCCAAGTTGTGAAGCCAGTGGTATTGGGCTCAAGCAATTTGCAAAGAATATGTCTATGACTCAGCTCGAGCAATTGAAATACAATGGAAAATCTGCTGCAGAGCTTCAGAAAAGGTTTACTCACTCACCTACCAACACACAAAGCCTGGATGTTTTCTTGCTGCCTCTGGGTATTGTCATTTGCAGGTAATACCTAATAAGCAGGATGCATCTTAGAGCATGTGGGAGACAGCCTAAGAAGGAAAGCCAATATGTGATCCATGTCAAAACAGAACAAAAAGACAGGGAAAAAGAACCTGACTAGTTGGTAACATTATTAAGCTGCTGAATAAACCATCTCTGAGGTGACCCTACTCCAGACTTCTGGTACAAGCCACTTTTCAATACATTTTGTATGTTACTGCAGCCAAAGCATGCTAAATGACACAGTGTCACTGTCCCCATATTATGGATAAGTATGCTGAGACTCACAGAGACTGTCAGGGCCAGGATTGAAACTTGGGTTTTCTGGCTCACAATCTTGTGGCCTTCCCATTGTAAACTGCAAGTGGGAGTCAAGTTGATAGGCAGAAAAGGAAGTTAGTAGAGATTGAACAGTTCAGGCTGAGGCCAACAGAATCAGAAGAGGTTGAAAATCAAAGGGAGGGGAGAGTGTGTTTGTGTAGAGGGAGCTAGAAGGTTATGAAGGTGAAAACATTCCAATCCCTGTGGGCCTGAAATACCATGTCAGAGTAGATTCCATTATGTTATCAGTGATGGAAGAGGTATAGAAAGGCACTTTCTACCTGAGCTTCTTAGGACAGTGTGAAGAATATACTCATAGACTGAAGGAGATGGAGGACAGTAGGCTGTCAATGTGACTTCCCCAGTGTAAGGGAACAGATCTAGGGCCTTGGTTCGTGGTGGGTATGGAGAAAGGGAACAGGAGCAGGAGTCACTGTTGATGTCCATCAGTGAATGTGGTGTCTGAGTGAGGAGGAAGAAGTCAAAGTGTCCTTCAGTGAACACTCTTCCACTCCTACAGGGCACAGTTTCCTCAACTGTGCTTGACATGAGTTGTCTCATCATCAGGAAGTGTGACCCATGTATGCATGTCAGTTTCAGACAAGGAGTTCTCCAGCACTCTATATTCTAAGAACCAGTATCAAAAGCTCTTTGTGTGCCTGCTAAGTCTTGCATGATCTGCCTTACCTACCTCTCTGCCTGGGTCTTTAACCACACCACTGCTCTCACCAAGCCTCAGCTTCAAGAGCTTCCCTTCTGCTGTTCAGACACAGGAAGTATACTGCCACCTCATGGGTTTCACCCTTGCTCTGCTTTAAAAGCAATCAGCAAGTTCCTTAAAAGTTGCTTCCTTTTCATCACTCAGGTCTCAGCTAAAATTCCACCTCTATAGAGAAGCTTCCTTGAGGTCCTTCCTGCCAGAGGGAGGGCCAGGCATAAGGGATTCTGTTTCTTGTATCTATCTGGTACTATGAGAAAATCCTGAATGATTAAAGAATGAACATCTTACCTATTGGAAGTACCAATGCAGAATGGCATTTCTATTGAAATGACCCAGAGGAGCAAAGCACTCATTCACCCCAAGAAGCATCTATCTAAGGAAAAAATGTTATTTACAAGAGCAATACCAGATGTTGGAACTCAGAATGTCCTACCTTGACATTTGAAGGCTACCAGGGGAGATACGGGAACTTGAGGGCAAGCAAAGCAAAAGTAGCAGAACAGAGTTCATTTAGAAGTGACTTTACATGTTAGGTTAATTCCTGGTATAATTCAAGAGTGTGATGGGGGATGGAGGAATAATGGAAAGAAAGGAGTCCTTTAAAAGTGCTGAAGAGAGAGCAAGTCCCATAATTCCATCTAGAAGTAATTGTAGTTGAAATTGGTTGTCCCTGATTTAAATAATCTTGATGGCATCATTATTTTTAATTGTGATTAGTGGTCGTAATGTGCTAATAAATAAGACTAGAGACAAGGTACAACCTTGCCTTGTCCCACAAATGATTTGGAATCAAGACTGCTCAAGGCAGGCTCTGGGCAGGAGGAATCACTACCAGGACTGGTGTTGAAAGATTATTTTTGTGGGCTTTTGAGACAGAAGGCTTCTACTCTAAAGAAGGTTACTCTATTTAAGCTCAATAAATTTCTCAGAAAATAAGGAAACATTGGGCTGGCTTTTCCTTACTGAAAGTTGTTCATGTTGAAGAAATTCACTCATGTATCCCAAGCTTCCCATTAGAAAGTGGTGCTTGAAAAGTCTTTTCCTGATTTGTTAATATTGTCCAGTCCTAGAGCAAGGCATGTGCATAGTAACTCACTGGAAAGTTCTCTTCTAAATATTTTGAAGATATTCTCAGTGGGAGGAAATTTCTGAGGTCATAAGAAAGCAAGAAAGTAAGAGACCAACACTAGAACCAAAATGGCAAGCCAGCCAAGACTCAAGCATTAACATTATGTGGATCCCAGTAAAACTCAGCCTAAGGGAAGTAATAGTTTTTTAGAGGTACCAGCACAACATAACACAAAGTAGACATCCTTAAACAGCAGCAAGTTATTGTTTCACAGGTCTGGAAGCCAGAAGTCAGCAGGGCCATGATCTTTCTTCCAGTTTCCAGTGGGTGTCTGCAATCTTTGGCACTCCTTGGCTTGTAGTTCATAACTCCAACCCTGCCTTTTTTGTTACATGGCCATTCTTACTCTGTGTGTCTGTGTGTTCACCAGGTGCTATCCTCTCATTTGTATATGTCTCTGTGTCTCCTTTTCATATAAAAACACCATTCATTTTGGATTATGGATCTACCCTACTTCAGTATGACCTCATTCTAACTTATATCTTAATTACATTTGCAAAAACCCTACTTCCAAATAAGGTCACACTCATGCATACCACAGGTTAAGACTTTACCATATCTTTCAGAGTGAACATAAGTTGACTCATAGAGGATATGAATTGCTGTGGTAAGGGGAAAAGGCTGGTGGGGAAAAAATGTAAAGAGAAAGAGATGGGAAGAAGGAAGAGAGGGAAGGAGGAAGGGAAGCAGGGAGGAAAAAAGGAAGGAAAGATTGCATTGCAACATGGAAAGGAACTTAATTTATATAAAATATTGTAGGCATTTACTACTTTTTGATCATTCATTTCCACCAAGTAGATTGTTTCAGTCAATAAAATCTCCTCAAATTTTCCGAGTCACATATGTCTCTGTCTAATTAGTGCTGTGCTAAGATCCCAGGTCAGGGCCACTGAAAGGGTGAATGGCAGTAATGGGTGCTGGTTACCTTCATTCACACCAACTAAGGCTCAGAGAGGTTAAGTGACTTAACTAAGGTCACACTGCTAGTACATGGCAAAGCCAAGATTTTAATCCAAAGACAATTTTTTCCATCGTGCTGCAATGCTTTTCTACATGTCTGTTTCAATGAATGAAGGAGTGACTGAAAGAACTACCCATTCTCACATAGAGTGGCCTTCAGTGCTTCCAGAGGTTTTGTGGTCTAGAAAAGCACAGAAAAACTGTCTCACTTACCCATACGTCCCAGAGCTTGGCAGAAATGCAATCACAGTGCTCTGAGCTAGGATCCAATTTCTTCAAATGTCAAGCTACCTGATTAAAAATAGTCTTTTGTCCTATCTTCTTCTTCTCCCCCCAAAGAGATGCTAGGGCTCTGCCTTGCCCCATGACTCACCTAATTTGCCTCCTGTCACTCATCCACTTGTGGCTATTAGGACCACAGGAAGCTGGGCTGCCATCAAGGGAAGAGACTATTAATTAATGAACTAATGTATGTAATACAACAGCTCATATGTCTTATAAAGCTGGCCCTCAATAAAAAGTAATCCTGTTAATAGAAGTAATGGTATTTATAGTGCTGTATTATTACTATTTATTTGGCTGATTGGATTAGTTTCCTAGGTTCTAAAAGTAATGAAGGAAGGATGTGTTCCATGTTTCTCTCCTTAGCTTGCGGATGGTCATCTTCTCCCAGTGTCTTCTCTCTGTGGTTGTGTTCAAATTTCCTCTTCTTATAAGGACACCAGTCACATTGGATTAGGGCCCATTCTAATGACCCTGTTTTAATTTAATCACCTCTGTAAAGACCCTATATCCAGATTTAGTCACATTCTGAACTACTGCAGGTTAAGACTACAATATATGAATGTGTAGACTAAGACAAATTTTTTAAAATCAAGTTTTAAGAAACACTTCCAGTGACTCAACATTTCAATCCCTAGGCTTCTCTGAGTTTACATTTCTCTATATAAAAGTAAGGACTTTGGGCTATAGGATTTCTCAGGAAAACGGAAACTGCAGATCCCTGCACTAACACCACCCATAGTCATGAACAGATTCTAAAGTCTGTTCTCTTGCCTCCAAGTATATGTTCACAGTCAGTAGAAGTGAAAATGTAATGGAGGAATTGTGGTGACATGCAAATTAGGTGAGGTTTGAAGGATGGGTAAAATTTAAGTGAGGGAAGGGAAAAGGCAGGGGTTCCCAGACAGGGGCTAAAATGTAAAGTATCAAAGCTAGAAAATCAATTTTTTTGAGATTCAAGTGTACATGTTCTCTACTTCTAGAATTGTCAAAGAAAAAACCTACAGTTCTGAGTGCACCATTCAGGCTCTGAAATTGAAAGACCTGAAAGACGCAAGAGTACCACATCCCATGTTGAAGTACTTCTCCATCCTTCAAGATTATATTTCCTATGCCTGTGTCTGTTCTTGCCAATTATCATACTAAGCTAATGGAAGGGAGTTAACAGGAAGTGTCAGAGAGTTTTATAAAATTATCATGTCAACCCTTTTCCTGTCAGTGTGCATAAGGGAAGAAGATAAGAAAATGATATTGTCGTTTAATAGTTCACTTTAGATCTTCATCTCTTATCACTCATCATTACTCCATGTTAATTGCTTTGTATTGGCAATTTCTGGCTGTCAGTTATTCCATAAAAGATCTTGCAGAGATCTTGGCTGGACAGCTTTCATTAGGAAGCAATCTGCACCAAATTTAACTTGAGCAGATTAACTGGGACCATACTTCACCATCCAGCCAAGGTGCAGGCAGAAAAGGGACAGGTGATAAAAAAAATAAAATAAAATAAAACCATAGGCTTTGGCCCTGCCTTGTTTGGCTCAGTGGGTTGAGTGCCAGCCTGCAAACCAAAGGATTACTGGTTTGATTCCCAATAAGGGCATATGCCTGGGTCGTAGCGGGGGGTGTGAGAGGCAACCACATATTGATGTTCTTTCTCCTCTTTCTCCCTCCCTTCCTCTCTCTACAAGTAAGTAAACAAAATCTTTTTCTAAAGTAAGCTTTGAAGCCACATACACTTGAATCCTAGCAGAGCCACTACCCAGTCTTATTGCACTGAATGGACCACCTGAGTCCCAGCTTCCTAATATGCAAACCAGAGTGGCACAGTTCTCTTTGGAACCTTGCTGTTACAGTTTGAGATATATGGTTAAATATCTGACAGTCTTTGGCACAGAGTTGGTGCCCATAAATCACATGTATTAGTATTTTTAATTAGTCTAAGTTGAATGAGAGAAGATTTAATGCACTTTCCAAGATGAGGTTGCCTCTTCATTTTAAATACTTCTGGTGTTCTCACTTTTCCCATAATGGAGGAAGAGAAGGGCTGGGCTCAGTTCAGTTCAGCGAACAATCACTAGGTGCCTATTAAGAGCCAGGTGTACTGTCCACTGTGGGTCCAGAGAGAACAGTAAGCTGGGATTCCACTAAGTCTCTGAACACAGAAACACATACTGTTCCCTCTACCTGGAATGAATGGGCTTTCCTTTCTTCACCTCAATGAGTCACAGAATGGCATCTCTCACTCTGAGATCAGTTTATGCCTGCCTTTCTGCTCCAAGGAGCCTTCCCTGATGCTCCAGGACAGCACCTGCCATGCACTCTTACAGCTCTTATTACAGTTGTAATTATACATAGACAGTGCGACCTAAAGGTTGCTCTTCTACCCTGAAGATCACAAGCTCCAAGAGGGCAGGGCCACATGCATTTTCTTCATTGTTGAATTCCCCGATACTTGGCACACAGAAAGGAACAAGGATGGAAAAGCTCAAGAGAGAAAAGTCAAACATGTTAACAAAAAAGTGAACAAAATGTAATTACACCTGAATGGATGCAACCCAGATGCCACTGTGACATCACCTCATCTTCTTCTGTGCTCTCAGCTCAGGAAAAGGCAGTTATAACGTCTACTTTCTCATCAGTTGTTCTTGCTTTGGGGAGTTGCCAGCAGCCCCAGAGCTTTCTCTCCCCACTCTACCAACTCTTTCCCTACCAGGAGGGGCGCTTTGTGACATTGGTCCCTTTATTTTTCTTTTTCATTGTTACTACCAAAGTCCAGCACTGCACCTGGTACATGGTAGTGTGCAAAAAATAGGCTTAATTAATTAATTAGTTAATTAATTAATTAGTAGATTTTAGCCACTAAGTAAATAACAAATCCCACTACTTCCAACCAAACAGTCATAAAAAGATACTGTGCTCTGGCCTGGGTTTGGTCTTTAGGGATTTGGAGAATTTCTCCCTTGCCATGGATGAAGATTGCCTACCTTACAGAATTCCCCAGACCATGAAACCCATTCTCCTCCAGACACACAAATCACCTTCATCATCCCCTTCACCTTGCAGATGGGACAACTGAGGCCTAACTCAGAGCCACTGAGGAAGGTTATTAAAAGGAGCACTGGATTAAGAGACTGCATGTGGGTACAGACCTTGGTTGTAGTGCTGAGGTTCTGTGTGACCCTGGGCGAATCACTTTACTCTCTAAGCCTCGGTTTCCTCACTGGAAAAAGGGGATGACAGCATCCACCTGAAAGGATGGTGATGAGAATGAAATGTGAAATCAGGCCTGTGAAAATATTTGAAACCTCTAGTTTGGACATTTGTTGATCCACAAAGTGGTCTCATACACAGAGGGCCTGGAGGCACCCATGAGAGCCAGGCCACTCCTGATGGGTAGGCAGCAGCTTTAATAAGCAAGGGAACATACTTACCAGCCTTAACTCCCACAGCTGCAAGATGAGGTTCTCTCCCACCACAATCATAAAAGTTTCTACAGAGGCTTTAATGGGTTCAGTCACATCCACCCTCCAAAGTTCTCAACAACCAGTGCTCTCAAGGCTACGACCTTACAAATGGCTCCAGCAATGGGGAAAGGGGGCAAGGGCATACATTGCAAAGGGGTGGGGTGGGTATACAACTCTTAGGATCCAGCTCCTGGGTCAACCTGCAGTCACAACCTCCAATGACATGTTTTTTGATCATCATTGTATCAGTACAAAGGCTTTTAGAAGGAGTCTTGGAGTTAGTTTCAACTACCTTTGGTTCAATGAACATATAGCAGACTCCTGCAAAGTTCCAAGCTCCGGCTTTGCCACATTGACCACAAATGGGTAACAATAATAAAAGCCACTGTGCATTGATCTCTTGAAATGTTCCAGGAACAGTGTCTTGTGCTTTCAATACATTGTCTCATTTCTCCTCACAGCAACCCTGTTAACTGTGTTCAATTATTTATCCCCTTTTTGCAGAGAGAAAATTAAACCTCAGAGAGTTAAAGTGACTTTTCCAAGACCACACAGTTAAGCAGAGGGGCCAGAAAGGATTGCCCATCTTAATGTAGCCATAGTCTGTGCTTTTATCCATTATCCATAATAAAAATACAAAAAAACACAATTTTTAAAAATCATCAAAGAAATGCACATTAAAACTAAACAAAATACCACTTCGTAGCCACCAGAATGACTAATTTTTTAGAAGATTTTATTTATTTATTTTTAGAGAGAGAGGGAGGAAGGGAAAAAGAGAGGGAAAGAAACATCAATGTGTGGTAGCCTCTCATGTGCCCCATACTGGGGACCTGGCCTGCAACCCAGGCATGTGCCCTGACTGGGAGTCGAACCAGCAACCCTTTGCTTCATAGTCCGGTGCTCAATCCGCTGAGCCACACCAGCCTGGGCCAGAATGACTAATTTGTTTAAGCTGACAACAGATTTTAGTGAAGTTGTGCAACAACTTAAATTCATATGTTGTTTTGAATATACAATGCTTATACAACTCTTAGGGGAAAAAAGTCTAGCAGTTTCTTATAAAATTAAACATATACCTACCTTACGATATAATAATTCCATCCCAAATATTTTACCCAAGATAAAGAAAATATGTATTCACAAAGGACTTGTGCAGTAAAATTTTATAGCAGCTTTATTCATAATAGGTGATAACTAATAACAGGCCAGACCTCTCTCAATAGGAGACTATATAAGCAATTGTGGTATAGCTATACAATGGAATACTACTCAGCAAGAAAAAAGCAATAGCATCCTGACACAAGCAAAAACATGAGTGAGTCTTAAAAACATTACACTGAGTGGAATAAGTATAACAAAACAGCATATATTGCATCATTCTGCTCATTTGAAAATCTAGAACACAAAGAATTATTCTATGATGGAAAATTCACAATAGTATTTCCCTGAGGTGGGTGAGACCTTCTGGGAAGAGACTTGAGGAAACTCTTAGGGTTGATGATAGTGTTCTATATTATGATAAGGGGTGGGGTTACACAGAGGAGTATGCATTTACCAAAATTTGACTAATGCATTTGAGATTTGTGCATTTCACTGTTTGCATCAAAAGAAATATTTGTAGAGGAAAAATTGGAGAGAAATGATATAACCAATATGACTAATGACTGATTATTCAAAGAAGGGTTAACATATTCACAGTTCTTTTCATAGTGTGATAAGAGACATCAAAAGGACTATCCCAAAATATCTTCCTCTGCAAACCTACCAGAATGATTACAATTCCAAGAAGGAAGATTCATTAATTTTTAAGTCACAAATACAGGAACAAAACTATCCATAGACAAAGGTCTCCCGCCTGACCACCACATTATAAAGCCATTTCTTTCTCTTCCTGAGCTCTGGATATGGCTCATGAGAACCTCCCCAGTACAGACAGCCACCTTGCCCTCCTGGTGCCCATCCCACACCTCAGCACCTGCTAATTGTAAGAAACAACATATGGCAGGCAGCCCAGCTGCAGATCCCGCCAGCTCTCCTGACTTGCAGTTCAACCATGGAGGCAGGTTGCATGCTGAGCTGCTGGGATCGAAGAGGTGTCATTAGAAAATGATTCATACCCCTCAGCCTTAATGAGAACTCACACCGAGGGCTTCCAATTACCCAATCGATGGTTAGAGGGCTGCTTCCAGCCAGCAGCTCCTTGCTTTTCTTTCTCTTCTTTAATAATATGTGCAAGAAGGTTGGTTGCACTCTTTCCCTTCTCTTCATTGCCTCCTCAAGCCCAGGGAGAAAATCAGACCAGAAAAATATCCAAGAAGTCTCATGAATCCTACATGGCTGAGATTGAAGATAGAAATCTCCAGATGAAGTCCATGCCTAGAGAGTTGCCAGCTCTCTGAGGTGACATGTGACATGAAACTGAAAGTGAGGAGGGGACCCATCATTGAAAGACTGGAGAAGAATAATGTAAAAAGATGAGGGAACAGCACCTGATACCTGAAAGAGCCTGGAATGTATGAGGACTTAGGGGTGGACTATGTGTGTAGACAGTTGTGAGAGTGAAAGGACATGAAACTGGAGAGACCTGAGAGCTAATAAGAAACTGAGGGAAGAACACACAAAGGCTTTGGACTCAGAGAATGAGCATGGATCCCTGTTCCTCTACTCCCTTTGTGCATGGTGTTTATGGGATGAAAATTATTAGGTGTCCACCAAAATCTACATCCCCATCTCCAATAGCAATAAATTTGTAGCAAAGGCGCAGCTGCCCAGCCTGGGACTCATACATACTATATCTCCAAGCCCTTCCTGAAAATAGAACATCTTGTCAAAAGAATATAAGTGAATGTGCATGTGTAAGCCTGGCCAAATAAAACCTTGCATGTGTGGCTTTCCTCTATTTATGATTTACTATTTACTGGAAATGGCAGTACAGCCCAGGGGATGGCACAGCCACTAATGACTGTAAGTAAGATGAGACCACAAATGACCATGTGAGCTGAAACACCTATCTGCTTGGAATAGTCATGCAGCACTCTAGCAACAGAAAGAACTAACTTCTTTGTTCTTTAAACCTCTGAATTGGGGGATCTCTTTGTGATAATCCGCTTAACCTACTCCAAGCAATACCACTTGGCAAATATTTCAACCTTCAGGTACTTAAGTTTCTTTACAATAAATAATTCGTTCCTCCCAAGGCTCATAGAAGAAATAAGTGAGCTGACACCAATAAGAAGCCCAGCACTAATTGAGGAGGGGATCCATGACTGTGTCTTCCTCTCTACCACTCTGGTTGCAGCAATCTCTACACCAGACTCTAGTCTCCAATTACTCTCGTCCACCTCCCTGAACCAACATCTGCTCCACAGCTGCTTCCTCCTTGCTGATTACAATGGAGACAGGGCTTGTCATTTCACATAGAATTCTGCATCTCTGCTGTCACCTAATTTTGGCTGTCCATAGTAGCAGCCAGACAATTGATCTCTTTGTTCTAGCATAGCTGTCCCCCCAGGCTCAGAAGACTGTTGATTTCTCTTTATCACTGCTTTCCAGAAGCCAAGTGGAGCTCACATAACTTTGAAGAACTTCCTTACACGTTGCTTTGTGAATTCACCAGCAGCTCAGCTTAGTACAGTAAAAATTAAAATGTGTGGAGTGCATAGAATCCTTGACTGCTAACCTTGAAAAGTCCCTGTTAAAACATCTCTTCCATCCCCTTTGAAATACAGATGAGAAAACTAAAGTCCAAAGATGAGTAAACTTGCAAGGTCACATAGTAAGGTAAGCAACCTTAGGAGCAAAAGCCTTCAAAATCACTTGTAGCCAACTCTTATTTTTAGGGCTTCTACAAATACTGACCCATGGACAAGATCCCCATAAAACAAGTAAAAGTTGAGCAGATGAAAACCAGCTCCTCTGATTTAAAGCAGAGAATAAGCCCTAGTTATTTTGCAAGGAATATTACTTCCTGTGTATCTAAGATTCAAGCTCAAGGATTGCTAGAAATTAACCCTTGAGGTCCAGAACATTTGTTCATTTAATAAGTACTTTTTAGTGTGTCCTATATGCCAGGTACAGTGCACAGTACTGGAGATTCATTGGCAAGCAAAACCATTCACTCATTTACCCAGTCACTCCTTTAACAAGTATTACATACAAAGCCCTGTGCAAGGCACTCGAGATATTGCATTGAATAAGAGGGACCAAACTCCCACCATGATGGTTTTGCATTTTCACTATATTTGACTTTTAATTTCTAGCCTGCCCAATTGCCATGGCTGGGCTCCCATGTATATTCTTTCATCATCTCACCTCCCAGGTTGGTTGACATCTGGTCATATTCCTAAGCATAAGCAGCTATCCATGGATCAGATGTGTATGCTACATCAGGCCTGTTCTCAGTGCAAATCTCCTGACAGAAGAGACTTTCACATGAAAGTGTGAATGACTGGTACTCAGACCACATCAGGAAAATATGGAGGAACTGAAAGCTCTTCTCTGGGAGAAGAAAAACTTATGTATGGTCAATGATTTCAAATATATAAATGACTTGGAAACAAGAGCTCAAGCTTCTTCTTATGGGGTAAGAGTTATAGAAGGTTAATTTCAACATCATAGCACTCAGAGCTGTGTAACAGTGAAATAGACTTCTTCACAAGGTAGTGAACTCCTTGTCACTGATAGTATTTAAGCAGATACTAGCTGGTCACTTATTAAGACTGTTTAGTTAGACAGTTTCTTTGACCCCTTAGATTCTTAGAGCCCATTATTCTATAATTACACTCTTAGCATTAAGTTTAGAACTAAATTATTAATCTTCTTTCCAGAATCTGCTCCTTTTACAGCCTTCCCATCTCAAGTTAACAGAATTCAATCTTTAGTTTGCTCGAGACAAAAACCTTCGAATCTTCATTGATGCCTTTCTGCCTTTCACACCCCATGCCCTATATGCTAGGAAATCATATGGTTCAACCTTCACATACATTTAGAATCTATTCTTGCTATCTCTATGGCTGCCACCATGATGGAAGCCACCAATACCCACTGTATTACTCTAAGTTCTCCAGAAAAACATATACCTATTCTTTATAGTAAATCTCACTATATATAAAGACATAATTACATATCATATATAAACACTAAATAGATGATAGATGGATGATAGATTATAGATAGATAGATAGATAGATAGATAGATAGATAGATAGATAGATAGATAGGAATTTACTATTAGAAATTAGTTCACACAATTATGGAAGCTATGAAGTCAAAGATGTGCAACTGGCAAGACTGGAGAATGAGAAAAGCTGATGGTATAATTCAAGTCCAAGTCCAAGTTCAAGTCCAAAAGCAGGAGAATACTGATGTCCCAGCTCCAATGCAGTCAGGCAGAAGGAGATAATTCTTGCTTACTTAGCCTTTTTACCTATTCAATCCCTCCATGGATTGGATAAGGCTTACCCACCACATTGGATAGGGCAATGTGCTTTATTCAATCTATTGATTCAAACGTTAGTCTTATCCAAATGCACCCTCACAGACACACACTGGATAATGTTTGACAAAGCGTCTGGGCACCTGATGGCCCAGTCAAGTCGACATATAACTTCACCATCATATCCACCCACCTCTATGTACTACACCACCATGTGTAAGGCCCCAAACATACATATACCCAGTCCTCAAGGACATAACGATGTAGGAGAAGAAAAAGATGTGGATTAAATCATCATACAGATGAAAGTTTATAATCATAAGTAGTCTCAATGAGAGGACTCTGGTGTATGAGAGGAGTTCATATAATTCTCCCAGAATCCTGGTGATAGGAAAGACCAAGGATCCTGATCTCCATTTTATAGATGAGCAAACTAGGACTTGGAAAGGTAAACTGAGTTGCCCAAAGCCACACGAATGGAAAGGAATGGAACTGAGAGTCAAGCAAACAACCAGGACTCTTGCACTGCCTCTCATGCAGGCTTATAAACACAGACTTTAATTCAAAAGTTGTTCCAGGCTTATTAGATGACTTGACAGTGAAGCATAGGTGCCATTATTGACCAGCTCACCAATGTACTGGGGGCAGAAAACATTCTATGCCAGGCTTGATTCAGAGACAGAAGTTTTCACAAAGATTTTGTCAATTCCAAAGTTACAACAATTTTCTACATTAATGCAACAATCTTCTCACCCTCCTTAGTAACCATACACACCATATAGAACTGCATAGTGGGGAGAAGAAAGGAATCTAAAATAAATAAATAAATAAATAAATAAATAAATAAATAAATAAATAATATTCAGCTAATTTCTTCTACTTCCTAAAGAAGGCCTACTTTGTTCTTTGACTACCCAAGTAAGCTAGAATCATTCTAAATTCTATGTTTTCTATGTCAAATCAGAAAACACAGATATTCTTCACCCTCCCCACCCATGTGTAGCCTTGCTATAACATGGCTGTGATCAGGCCCAAGGTCTAGAGGCCTATTTGTTAACAAGAATACTCTAACTCAATTAATTAGGTAGCCAAGAAACAAGGGAAAGTCATTATGTAAATGTCCAGCCATTCAAAGCTAAGAGACTCTAAGATAATGTCAGCCTTCTCTCTAGCAGCACATGGAAAACAGAGCTACATTTGAACAGTTTGTGCTCATTCGAATTTAATATGAGAACATAGCATGTTTGATAAGATTTTTTGCATCTGTGTTTTCTGCTTTACAGTGGACACTCAGAGGGCTTAAGAAACACTGCAGACTGGCAAGAGGCAAGGAATGGATTCCAACTCAGGCCTACATGGGCTTGGTTTGTTTGTTTGTTTGTTTGTTTGTTTTATTCTGTAGGCTTCTCTGTTAACTGAAGTCTCCATCTGAGGCCTTGAAAGCGGAAGTCCAGGGAGGTTAAATGATCCGAGTCTTCATGGAGCTATATTACAAATCCAGCCA
This sequence comes from Tonatia bakeri, assembly GCA_004024845.1. NCBI lineage: Eukaryota > Metazoa > Chordata > Mammalia > Chiroptera > Phyllostomidae > Tonatia > Tonatia bakeri. The sequence continues at coordinate 559 of PVIA01006031.1, read as the reverse complement.
CATGATTGCAAATGTTTTTTCCACTACACAATCCCAGAACATTCTTTTTTTTTTTGTTACAAACTTTATTCAGACATAACTCACATACTATACAGTTAATCAAATTAAAGTATACAATTCAGTGGTTTTTAGTGTATTCACACAGTTACACAATCATCACCACAATCAGTTTTAGAACATTTTGTCATGCCCAAAATACCATACCTTTTATCCATTATATTCCAAATCCCCATACCCTGAGCAGTAGACAGTTATAATCTACTTTCTGTCTTATTAGATTAGCCTGTTCTGGACTTTCATATGAATCCTCAGTCATTGGTCTTTTGAAAGAAGGACTGCCTTCTTTCTTTTTTTTTTATTTTTTTTATTTTAATGATTGTTTAAGTACAGTTTTCTCCCCTTTACTCCCAATCAAGCCCACCCACCCCTCTCCCATCTTCCCTCCCATTACCACCCTCCCCCTAGTTTTTATCCATGTGTCCTTCAACTTTGTTCCTGTGAACCCTTCCCCTTTTCCCCTGAAATTCCCTCTTCTCTCTCCTCTGGCCACTTCCTGCCT
>PVIA01006030.1:0-104559 GCA_004024845.1 Tonatia bakeri | reverse complement strand
TCACAGCTTTCTAGATCCAACTAACAACCCTTTCCTCCCCACTAAGAGTCTTATCTTCTTTCCATACTTTCTAAAACGTGGATAGTGGGGTGGAAGATCACGGTTAACACTATACATAGCCAAAGGATCTCCCATCTCTTCTCTACTGGCTGCTACTGTAAATATCATAGAATACTGGCTTGCTGTCTTAACCCATTTTGCCTTACTCCTCCAACTGATCACAAAAAAGAATACGGGGAAGGTATGAACACCAGGATACCCAAAAGAGACTACACCACTGAATCTCACAGGTATTCTACCGCAGAAGTTCATACCATAAACACAAGGGACCAGAACAGATCAATTTAAGAAACAGAGGTTAACAAGAGGAGTCTCAGGAACAATGAGAAGACAAAGAAACAATCCACAAATGAAGGGAAAGGAGGAAGCCTCAGAAGGAATGCTAAATGAAATAGAGGCAACTCAACTATCAGATATTGAGTTCAAAACAATGATTATAAGGAAGCTCAACCAGCTCACAATGAGCTTCCAGAAACTTCAGGGAAGCTACAAAAATCTCACTGCAAACTATATCAATATGAAAAAAGGAAATAGAAACTATCAACAAAGGCCAAGAGGAAATGAAGAATAAAATTTTCGAACTGAAGAACACAGTAGAAGGAATGAAAAGCAGGATTGATGAAGCAGAAGATCGGATCAGCAAATTGGAGGATGAAGTAGAAAAAAAACACCCAGAAAGAACAAGAAAAGGAAAAGAGGCTCAGAAAAAATGAAGAAGGATTAAGAGAAATGCAAGACAATATGAAACATAATAATATCTGTATAATAGGGATACCAGAAGGAGAAGAAGATGAGCAAGGGATAGAAAACCTACTTGAAAAAGTAATGATGGAAAACTTCCCCAATTTGATGAGAGAAAAAGTCACACAAATTCAGGAAACACAAAGAGTTCCAATCAAGAGGAACCCAAAGAGGCCCACCTCAAGACACATCATAATTAAAATGGCAAAATTTCAAGACAAAGAGAGATAATTAAAGGCATCAGGGAGAAAAAAAGAAGTAACATACAAGGGAGCCCCAATAAGGCTAACAGCTGATTTCTCAATGGAAACACTGCAAGCCAGAAGAGAATGGCAAGAAATATTCCAAGTAATGAGAAGCAGAGGTCTGCAACCAAGGCTACTTTTCCCAGCAAGGCTCTCAATCAAGATAGAAGGCCAAATAAGGAGCTTCCCAGACAAAAGAAATCTAAAAGAATATACCTCCACTAAACCAGCTCTGCAAGAGATACTAAAGAGTCTGATTTAAGGAAAGGAAGGAAAAGAGAAAGAGAGAGAAGAACATACGTACATAAATGGCAATGAATAAGTACCTATCAGTAATAACCTTAAATGTAAATGGATTAAATGCTCCAATCAAAAGACATAGAATAGATGAATGGATAAGAAAACATGGCCCACACATATACTGCCTACAAGAGACCCACCTCAGGATAAAAGACCTGCACAGACTGAAAATGAAGGTCTGGAAACAAATTTTCCAAGCAAATGGACAGGAAAAAAAAGCCAGGGTAGCAATACTCATTTCAGACAAAATAGACTTCCAGAAAAGGGCCATAAAGAGAGACCTAGAAGGTCACTTCATAATACTCAAAGGAAGAATCCACCAAGAAGACATAAATATTGTAAATATATATGCACCCAACATAGGTACACCCAAATACATAAAGAAAATCCTAAAGGACTTCAAGAAAGATATTGACAACAACACAATTATAGTGGGGGATTTTAACACCCCACTGTCAAAAATGGACAGATCTTCCAAGCAAAATATCAACAAAGATATCTTGACTTTGAACAATACCCTAGATGAAATGGACTTAATGAATTTTTACAGTGCCCTCCATCCCAAAGAAGCTAAATACACATTCTTTTCAAATGTACACAGAACATTTTCAAAGATAGACCACATGATAAGACACAAAACAAGTCTCAACAATGTCAAGAAAATCAAAATCATACCAAGCATTTTCTCAGATCACAAGGGACTGAAACTAGAAACCAACCCCAAGGGAAAAAAAACCCAAAACACTCAAAATCAAGGAGATTAAATAGCATGCTATTGAACAATGAATGGGTCAAGGATGAAATTAGGGAAGAAATTAAAAGGTTTCTGGAAACAAATGAAAATGAACTCACAACAACCCAGAACTTATGGCACACAGTGAAGGCAGTCTTGAGAGGGAAGTTCATGGCGATACAGGCATACCTAAAAAAGATAGAAATATTTCAAACAAACAACCTCACCCTATGTCTACAAGAACGAAAGGAACAACAAAAAAGACAGCCCAGAGCAAGTAGAAGGAAGAAAATAACCAAAATCAGAGCAGAATTAAATGACATAGAAACTAAAAACACAATTCTAAGGATCAATGAATCCAGGAGCTGGTTCTTTGAAAAGATAAACAAAATCAACAAGCCTTTAAGCAGGCTCATCAAGAAAAAAAGGGAGAAGACCCAAATAAACACAATCAGAAATGAAAGAGGAGAGATTACAACTGACATCACAGAAATACAAAGGATTGTAAGAAATTACTACAAAGAACTGTATGCCAAGAAATTTGAAAACCTACATGAAATGGACAAATTTCTAGAAAAATATAATCTTCCAAAACTCAATGAAAAAGAAGCAGAGAACCGGAACAAACCAATAACAGCAAAAGAAATTGAAGCAGTAATTAAAAAACTCCCAACACACAAAAGCCCTGGACCAGACGGTTTCACAGGAGAATTCTACACAGCATTTAAGGAAGAGCTAACTCCTATCCATCACAGACTATTCCAAAAAATTCAAAAACTCCCAAACTCTTTTTATGAGGCCAACATCATCCTGATTCCAAAACTAGATAAAGACACAATGAAGAAAGAAAACTTCAGGCCAATATCTCTAATGAACATTCACACTAAAATCCTCAAGAAAATACTGGCAAACTGTATCCAAGAATACATTAAAAAGATCATCCACCATGATCAAGTGGATTTCATCCCAGGGATGCAAGGATGGTTCAATATTCGCAAATCAGTAAATGTGATACATCACATAAACAAAAGCAAAGACAAAAATCACATGATCATATCAATAAAGGTGGAAAAAGCATTTGATAAGGTACAGCACCCATTTATGATAAAAACACTCAGCAAAGTGGGAATAAAGGGAACATTCCTCAACACAATAAAGGCCATATATCAGAGACCTACAGCCAGCATCATACTCAATGGGCAAAAACTAAAATCTTTCCCACTAAGAACAGGAACAAGACAAGGCTGTCCACTTTCACCACTTTTATTCAATATAGTATTGGAAGTTTTAGCCACAGCAATCATAAAAGAAAAGGAAATAAAAGGCATCCAAACTGGAAAGGAAGAAATAAAACTGTCATTGTTTGCAGATGACATGATAGTGTACATAGAAAATCCTATAGACTCTACAAAAAAACTGCTTGACCTAATAAACGAATTTGGCAAAACAGCGGGATACAAAGTCAATATTCAGAAATCAAAGGCATTTCTATACATCACCAATGGAACAGCAGAAGCAGAAATCAAGAAAAAATCCCATTTGAAATAGAAAAAGGAAAAATAAAATACCTAGGAATAAACCTAACCAAAGAGGTAAAAAACCTGTATTCAGAAAACTATGTAACACTGAGGAAAGAAATCAAGGAAGACACAAACAAATGGAAACATATACCATGTCCATGGATTGCAAGAATTAATATCATTAAAATGCCCATACTACCCAAAGCAATTTACACATTCAACACAATACCTATTAAAGTACCAATGGCTTATTTCACAGACATAGAACAAACATTTCAAAAATTTATATGGAACCATAAATGACCCTGAATATCTACTGCAATTTTGAGAAAGAAAAGTAAAGTAGGGGGGATCACAATACCTGACATTAAACTATACTACAAGGCCACTGTAATCAAAACAGCCTGGTACTGGCATAAAAACATGCACACGGATCAATGGAACAGAACAGAGAGACCAGAAATAAACCCGAGTCTCTATGGTCGATTGATATTTGACAAAGGAGGCAGCAACATAAAATGGAGTAAAAATAGCCTCTTCAACAAATGGTGCTGGGAGAACTGGACAGCAACATGCAAAAAAATGAAACTAGAACACCAACTTACACCTTATACAAAAATAAATTCAAGATGGATAAAAGACTTAAATATAAACCATGACACCATTAAAGTACTAGAGGACAACATAGGTAGGGAAAACTCAGCTATATCACGCAAAAACTTTTTTACAGACATGTCCCCTAGAGCAAGAGACATAAAGGAAAGAATAAACAAATGGGACTTCATCAAAATTAAAAGCTTCTGCACAGCTAAAGAAAACAGTATCAAAATGAAAAGAGAATCAACTGTATGGGAAAACATATTTGCCAATGATACCTCAGACAAGGGCTTAATCTCCAAAATATATAAAGAACTTACATGATTACACTCTAAGAAGACAAACGACCCAATTAAAAAATGGGCAAAGGACTTGAACAGACACTTCTCCAAGGAGGACATACAGAAGATCCAAAATCACATGAAACGATGTTCAATATCGCTACCTATCAGAGAGATGCAGATTAAAACCACAATGAGGTACCACTTCACACCAGTCAGAATGGCCATCATAAGCAAAACAACAAACAACAAGTGTTGGAGAGGTTGTGGAGAAAAGGGGACCCTAGTGCACTGTTGGTGTGACTGCAGACTGGTACAACCACTGTGGAAAACAGTATGGAACTTCCTCAGAAAACTAAAAATGGATCTGCCTTTCGACCCAACAATTCCACTGCTGGGACTATATCCTAAGAATCCTAAAACACCAATCGAAAAGAACCTTTGCACCCCCATGTTCATAGCAGCACAATTTACAATAGCTAAGTGCTAGCAGCAACCTAGATGCCCATCAGTAAATGAATGGATCAAAAAACTGTGGTACATTTACAGAATGGAATTCTATGCAGCAGAAAGAAAGAAGGAGCTCCCACCCTTTGCAACATCATGGATGCATCTGGAAAGCATTATGCTAAGTGAAATAAGCCAGGCAGTGAAAGATAAATACCATATGATCTCACCTTTAACAGGAACCTAAACAACAAAACAAAGAAACAAGCAAAATATAGTCAAAGACACTGAAATTGAGGACAGGCAGAAAGTGACCAGAGGAGAGAGAAGATGGAGTTCCAGGGGAAAAGGGGAAGGGTTTATAAGAACAAAGTTAAAAGACACATGGAAAAAAACTAGGGGGAGGGTGGTAATGGGAGGGAAGTTGGGAGGGAGGAGTGGGTGGGCTGCATTGAGAGTAAAGGGTAGAAAACTGTACTTGAACAATGATTAAAATAAAATTATAATAATAAAGAAATAATATTCAAAGAATCAGTATTCTGAAAACAAACCTATCTTCAAAGACCAACACATTTCTGTGTTTATTTTAATTAGAATCATATCCTACTTAGAATCAAATGAAGTAGGCAGACTTTAGGCCACAGTCAATTCTAGTTCATTTGGAGAGAGTGCTTTTGTTAACCATCTCTCTTTTTTTTTTCACTTCAATATTATCAGAATTGTTATATGAGAAAATAACGTGCAAATTTCTAAATAAGATGTACATATCATCTTAGTGTCCCCCATAAAAGCACAAACCTTGAAGCCCACCCTAACATACATATGCATGAATATATGTAATTTTCTTCAATGTAACAATAGAAAATTGATACAAAAATCATTGCTTTTTAAAGCAATGAACAAAGTTTTAAAGGGGGTGAGCATTAGAATTTAAAAGTCAAGATCTTGCTGAGTGTGTGTGTGTGTGTGTGTGTGTGTGTGTGTGTGTGTTTTAAGGGTGATTTGTTGTTGTTTTTTCCTCTGGATTTTTTACAAAAGTATTGTGTCTGAAACCATCTAGGAGGAACAAGAGAACACTTGACTCATTTCCATGTGTGTACATTAGCCCTTTTGCTCCTTCAATGTTAGAATGAAAACTATGTCTTTTAGGCAGGTGTGGGTGTCATTATTTGGATTTAAATTTCCAAGCTATACCTTTAGTGTTATTGTAAATGAATCTGCATTTAATATTTTAATATGATGAAGAATGATAATTAGTCACAGTTGGATAAAAAAAATACCAGCTGGAGTTCTACTTCATTAACAGGATGCCAATAGTATTTACAAGATTCTCTAGAATCACATTCTCCCACTGTTCATATTAATATCTATTTAATTAATGCTTTTATTTTATTGTATGACTTTGACTCAACTTTCATACCATGAGCCAAGCTCATCTAGCAGCAGCAGATGGCAGAGCTAGTTTGACCAAAAGAAACTTTGTGCAATTACATATTTTACAAACTTACTTTTTTCATGATAAATACTTTTCTTGTATAAGCAATTTTGCCAAAGTGTAGTTTCACAAGTTATATGGATGGATGAAACAATGCAAAGTAGACAATATCCTAGAAAATTTGGAATTCTTTGTAGCTTTTGTTAATCATTTGTTTCTATCATTTCAATTATTTTCTTCTATCAATATTGTATTAGTACAATATAAATGGAAACTTTGATTTTCTTCTTCATATTTCAAATCTGTTAAATAACTCCAGTTACTTAATTTCAATTCCCTGGTGGAAGAGTAAGTGGAAGGTACACTAACTTCTTCCTAGGACCAAACTGGAATTACAATCAAATAAAAGAAAAATCGTCTTGAATAACCAACTGAATACTAGCTGGAGAGAAGCCAAACAATCCAGGATAAACGAAAGAAACCACTCCACCACAGTGTGACTGCTAGGGAGTGCAGTGGCACAAGAAGGCTGGCTGGGCTCCCAAGGATGGCAGCTGCAGTCGTGGAAGGATATTTTAGCAGCCAGTGGGTTCCCCCTGAGAAGTGTGGGGATCAAGAGAATACTGCAGAAGAAGAACTAAATGAAATGGAAGCAAGCAATTTATGTGATATAAAGTTTAGAGTAATGATTGTAAGGGTATTCAACAGCATGAAAAAAGTCATAGAGACAATAGAAAAAGGACCAGTCAGAAATAAAGACTGCAACATCTGAACTAAATAGTACACTCAAAGGAATGAACAGTAGGATAGATAAAGCAGAGAAATGAATAAGTTATTTGGAAGACAAGGTGTAAAAAACATACACAGGCAGAGCAGTAAAAAGAAAAAAAAAGAATTTTAAAAAATGGCAAGAGATTAAAAGCTTAAAAAAGGGATCAAGAATATATTTGAAGAAACAATGACAAAAAACTTCCTTAAACTGGTGACAGAAAAGGACAGACAAGTTCAGGAAATTCAGGATGTCCCATACAGGTTGGATCTAAAGAGGATCACACCAAGACACATCATAATTAAAATGGAAAAGTCTAAAGACAAGGAGAGAGTCCCAAAATCCACCAGATAAAAGTAGTTGCCTACAAAGGAATTCCAATTAGACTGTCATTTGATCTCAACAAAAACACTTCAGGCCAAAAGAGGCTGGCAGGAAATATTCAAGGTGATGAAAATCAAGGACTTAACAACAAAGGCTACTTTACCCAGCAAGGCTATCATTTAAAATTGAAGGAGAATTAAAGAGCTTTTCAGACAATAAAAAGCTAAAGGGGTTTGTTAACACCAAAACAATACTGTAATGAATGTTAAAGGGCTTGCTTTAAGAAGAAGAAGGAAAACAACAGAGGAAAATAGTTTAAAATAAAATGGTACTAAATACATATCTATCAATAATCACCTTAAATGTAAATGGCTTAAATGTTCCAACCAAAAGATGTAGATAGGGTAGCTGATAAGAAACAAGTCCCATATGTATGCTGCCTTTAGGAGACCCACCTCAGACCAAAAGCTGCATGCAGATTAAAAGTAAAGGAATGGCAAAAGATATTTCATACAAATGGAACGAAAAAAAAAGCTGGCATAGCAATACTTAGATCCAACAAAATAGACTTTAAAACCAAGGCTATAGTAAGTGACATAGAAGGATTCCACATAATGATAAAGGGAACAATTCAACAAGAGAATATACTCCTAGTAAACATTTATACACACAACATAGGAGCACCTAAATATGTAAAGCAAATCTTCATGGACATGAAGGTAGAGATCAACAGAAATACAGTCATAGTCAGGGATTCTAACATCCCATTAACCTCAATGGATAGATCTTCCAGACAGAAAATCAATAAGGAGACAGTGGACTTAAATGACATACTAAATCAAATAGATTTAATTGATATCTCCAGAGCATTCCACCCCAAAGCAGCAGAATATACATACTTTTCAAGTGCACTTGGAATATTTTCTAGGATAGACCACATGTTAGGACACAAAACAAGTCTCAATAAATTTAAGGAGTTTAAGATTATATCAAGTGTCTTCTCTGACCACAATGCTTTAAAACTAGAAATCAATCACAAGTAGAAAACTGAAAAATATTTTACTTTTATATACCAGCAAGGAACAATTTAAATATGCAATGAAAAATAACCATTATTTTAAAAAACATTATCAAAATATGAAGCAATTAGGGAAAAATCTCTACACTAAGATGGATAGATATTTTATATATAAAATATAAATTATATATGTATATAAGCAGCAGTTCCCGAACTGTTTTGCACCAGGGATCAGTTTCATGAAAGACAATTTTTCCACAGATGGCAGGAGGCGGAGGGGACGGGATGGTTTCTGGATGACTCAAGTACATTACATTCAAGCTCACCTCCTGCTGTATGGCTGGTTCCTAACAGGCCCGGACAAACACCAGTCAGCAACCCGGATTGTGGACCCCTGATTATGCATATGTAAAGGACATGCAATCGGTAAAATAATTTTTAAAATACTAGAACATTTTTAGTGTCTAAACTTAAGACTTACCATAAAGTTAGGAAAATTGAGATAGTTTGGTATTTGCATTGTACAAGGGGGACCTCCCTACAAAAGGAATTTATTTATTAAAAAATTGAGTATTTATTCTTACATGTTAAAAACTCAGTCATCTTCAAAGTACTCTACATTTGATGCAATACACCTATCGAGCCTTTTTTTCACTGCTCAAAATAGTTCCTGATCTTGTCGATTTCATGCTTTTTAGTGCTTCTGCCCATTTTTCGTTTCACTTCTTCTACATAGGCAAAATGTTTCCTTTTGAGGACTTGTTTCATCCAGGGAAACTGACAAATGTTGCTAGGGGTGAGATCAGGTGAATAGGAAGGGTGGGGCACCAGGGTCATGCCATGTTTTGTCAAAAACTACTAAACACTTAGCATGGTATGAGCAGGTTTGCTCGTAAATCACCCATTGTGAAGTGGACAGATTCGTTCAAAGAGTCTTCAAAAAAATTTACTAAAACTGAATGCAGCCTTTCAGAACACCAGCTAGTACACTGATACAAACGGATTCCTCTAACACTCACCTAGCAGGAAAAGCCTGACAACAAGGTGCCTAGAACATAATTCTAGTTTTGGAGCCACCTCTCCTAAACAGACAGGTAGATTGATGAACCTGAATAGTGAATTCAGAAAAAGACTAAACTTTCAAAGTACATCGATTTTCAGAAATACACCAAAACAATGCTTATAAAAAGGATGATCTTCTTGTTGCAGAAAATAACTCACACGCAGGAGAGATGGCGGAGCACGATTCTTTATTATGCGTGGGCTCAGGGGGAAAACCCAAATCCTGAGCCCCAATCTCTAACTTTCCAGGGTTTATATAGCCTCGGACCCCCTGCCTACGTGGCAAAGCGAGATTACAGAAGCTAAATGTGGAAGTTAGGTCTAGCTACCTTATATGGGAGACAAAGGGGCAAAGCTCGAGTGGTCCTAGCACAGAAGCACAGGGTCCTAACATGGAAGTTACAAAGTATAGAGTAGCCTAACATGGGGGTTGCCTGTTACATTCTAAGTCACAGGTGGCACACACAAGGCCAGCAGGCCAAATCTGGCCCTCCACCTTGTTTCTACCAGGCAGCACCGAGTTCTTGCTTAGCTATTAAGTATTAGTTACATTTATACAGTACTAAAATTACATTCAACCCTTTGAAGACAACCACGAGGCTGATGTGGCCACCAGTGAAAAGGAGTTTGACAAAGTAATTGGTGCTTGAATACCAGATTCATAAGAATATGTATTTGGGGAAATGATGAACCTTGACCTCCGCTACCTCACAACATACATTTTAGACTTCAGTAGAAAACATAATTTTACCACCTGGAGTAAGCAAAGTCTACTTAGAAAGATTCCACAGAAGAAAAACAATGATAAAATGGAATACATAATAATAAAGTTCTATCAAAAGACATCACAAAAAAGTATATAAAAGCCCAATAATTGGTGGAATATTCACAACAGATATATTTGACAAAGAATTCTAATCCAGAATATATAAATAACTCACATAAAAAGCATATTTTAATTATAGAAGTAATTTATATCATTTAACTTAAGCCAAACAATCTTAAGTATACAAAGTAAAGAATAAAATACACACAATTTTCTCAGATTTCTCTCCTCAAAACTAAGTAGTTCAATAATTTGATTAGGAACATGCTACATTTTTTTATTTGTATACAGTCTGTGAGCTATTTTATTCACTGTATAGATGTATGACTATCTGGATGTTGTCAAAATTATCTCATATTTTCAATCTTTGCTTTTCTTTAGCTAGTATGAAATTTCTAAGTTATAACACAGTACTTACATATTATTTTAACAAATACACTGAAATCCCATTAGATAAATAAAGAATAATATACATATATTTAGATTCCTTAAATTTTGACTTGTATAAATAATATTGCTCATAACAATGTCTGAGCATAAATCTTTTTTTATTCCAATTTTAGGGCACATTTCAAGGCATGGAATTACTGCAAACAAAGCTTTCACTCTTTGATACCGAATTGCTTCTCAAAATACCTATTCTAAGTTGCATTATCCTAGCATATTTCAGAGTAATTGAACTTTAATTATTGAAATATTATAAATAGAACAATAACACATTTCCATTTATAATTTAGGAGAGAGAAATGAAACTGGAGACAGTAAATATAGTTAGGAATTGATCACATTAGACAACACAGGACATGATGTGAATGTATGCAACAGCTGTGCAGCTCCTGGCATTCATTTGTTTATCTCTACAATTACTTAATAAATATTTATTCATCACACACGCTGTTCTGGGCAATATGCTAGATGTAGAAATGATTTAAAGCTCAAAACTTACATTCCGGCATTAAAAACAAAGATGGGATGGGCTTATATTTGAGATTTAGGAATGCTTGATGGTATGAGATCCAATTTTCTGGTTTGATGACTAAGTGCATAGTAAGGTCCTACATTAACCACATTTCTTGCTTTTTCTCTGAATCTTTATACTCATCATTTCACCCAAATAATTCTTAACTCTTCCTTTAAGTATTAGAGTAAAAACTATTTCCTTCAGCAAGGCTTTATGACTCATTTCCAAGGTAAGATGCATTTTTGATTACTCTCTTGCCTCCTAAGCACAGACAATGTCTCCAGTGTAACACCTTTGGAAGAAGCCAACTGCAAGTCAACAGGAGAGTTGCAAACTGAAGCAGACATGAACACATTTTCCATGTAGAAGGCTAATAGTTCTTTCTGAACAAATGTTTTCCCCAGGACCATTTCTTCTCTTTCAAGTTCCAACTCAAGATTAGCACATTTCCATACTGAGCTATTCTTATTTTCCTTTGTCTTTCTCCAAGGCAACACACTGTAGTTAGTCTAACCTTTTGAAAGAAGGATAATATTATACATTTGAATTTACTGTGTATCATGCAAAGAGATAAATGGCACACAAATTCCATCTTGTATTGGCTCATGCATCATTTAACATGAAGTTTATTCAGAGAAACACAATTACAGCTTTTACACTTCATTTCGAAGTGCTTTCAACAACATAAAGTATGGAGTTTTAGAACTGATGGTATTTGGAGAGAATGAAACCTTAAATGTGTAGTTTTGAAAGTTTATTGCTATAGCAAAACACTTTAAAACTGAACCATAATTAGCACACTCTTCTTTAAAAAGCTATTTTCATTGATGATAAAGAAAACATTCTCCACTATTCCTCTATAGTTATAGTTCTATTAGAAAATGGAAAATCTGTTTCTATACCTTGTTTAGTTTTGATGACCCTACTTAATTATAATAGAACATATAGGATTCTGTGTGATGGCGGTACTCACAAATACTTTTTCCAAAATCAGATACTTTTCCTTTCATAAAACTTTCTCACTTAATCATACAACATTCATCAATAACTAACAAAATAGTGCACAAATAACTGAGTTATGATGAAAGGTCTTGGTCTACTCAAAAATTTTTATAACATTCTGTTAGGGTATAATTTCCAATCAAAAGATGTCCAGGTGATAAAATTAGTAATTATTTTCCTAAGATAGAAGAATAATTTAAAAATATTACAATAAAAAAAATAAAGGCAGGGATTGTTGTCTTTTTCTTGTGTAGTGCCCTAAACAGAGCTGGTATACCAACACTTAAAAGTATCTATAGTAGTACCGTGACTGCAGCTAGCCTGGGAATTCCTCTGGCACAGCCTTATGTATTTCCCATAATAGACAGGAAGGACTGATCCAAAGAAATATGTGTTCTCCCAATATTTTGTGAATAAATCTGTATTGAATGTCTGTATTTTTATAGATAAATGGGAAAATAAATATTTATCTTACTTTTTAATTACAAAAATACAATGAACTTAGCAGATTACAACATAACTACCCTTACCAAATATCACACATACCAATTAAACCAACACTTGGCCTTACTGTAGGGGAAAAACACAGATAAGTGAGAACTATGGTAATATAGTGATTATCACATAAGAACAAGCCCAGTCCTACTCTATATTCCAATTATTTAAAGAAAAAAAGAAACATCATATTTTATGAGAATTCTCCACAAATTTTAATGTTGGCACATAATTAAAAATATAAATGTCCAAAACAAGAATATATGACCAAGTGTCATATGTCTACATGCAGAAAACACACTGATATCCAGCAACTTGCAATTCACCATTCATAAATCACACACAGCATACAAAATAATCTGCTTGAGAAATTCTTTTTGTTGTTTTTCTGTTTCTCATGTAGAGGTAATTTGGGGCTGTATCACTTGGAAGGCAAAGAGATAAAATGTTAAATTGATTTATGGAAGTTATTAATCTTAGGTTATTTTTTCTTAAACATATACATACAGTAGTGATTGAACATTTGCCCCACTTTAAACATGCCTTAACTGGTTTATTTGGTAGAAACATATTAAATTAATCATCTTGCACACAGAGAGCATCTGAATGGGTTTATTACAATGACTTTTTATTTGATAAAAGTTTTCTTAGTATTTCTTTAAACATTTCATTAAGATAACCAGATACAATTTTATTGTAGAAAACATGTTATTTTTCTTGAAAGAAGAATAAAATCCACTTCCATATGTGTTCAGCAAGTCAACTGTGATTAACAGTGAATTCTGACTATCCTGCTACCCACCTAGTGTTAGATGCTTAGGAAAGAACCACCATTCAGGAACCAAGGAGGGAGCTGTCCAGTCGTACCTGTACTTTACTCATTCAAGAAGAACAAGACAGAGACCCTTCTAGCTAGGGCATCTGGGTTGTAATGATAGGGCCTCACAGGGTTGTAGTAAAAGGGAGAGAAACTCATCCAAAATCATAGGAAGTAGTACAAGTGAGCCAGCATCTGTGCAAAGTTTAAAACTGGACCAGTGTTAAGCTGTCAGTGATTAAAAGGGGAATCACAATGTTGGTCAACTTACATTGAGCACATCGGGTGAATAGTCAGATATCAAAGCTAAAAGTGTACATAGGCGAGGATCAAATGGCAGAGAGTGCAGGGATCTGGTATAATTGTGAGTAAACTCAGATCTGCCAAGGTTGTTAAGAATGGATGTCATTCAATGAGTCAGTGGGTATGGTGGGAGGCAGACCTAGACCTAAATGTCTGCAGACTGAAAACTGTCACATTCAGGCTGGTAAAAGGATTTGGGACAAAGATTTGAAAATGGTTGGTCCATCATTTTTAACAGATGTCATGTGAGAACATTTATGGAATAAAATGAGCCATGACTGACCCCAAGTGGCTTGTAGCTGAGTGTAATGCAGAGTAGACTGCTCAATATTGTCTAGTGAGTGGGCAAAACCTCTGGCACTGCTATGTGCCCCAAAATATGCCCCAAAATATGTGTAACGTAACTGTGTTTTTGGCTGCCAGCAGTTCACAATAGTGACACCTTGAGGAGCTGACACAAGAGAAGTAGACCAGGGAAGAATTCTTTCCCTTTGGATTCCCTCCAATTACAGAAGCTGATGCTCAGTCCCATTTCCCTACGTGATAAAGAGCAACTGTTACTCAGCTTGATTCAAAGAAGATTTGGCAGCCCTTTTGGCTGGAATATTTATGTTAATTCTCTGGTAGTAATATTATTAGAAGAGACCTCAACTATATTGTAAGTGAAATGTGTGGCAATTCTAGGCTAAGATTCTACATGCTTTAAAGGATGATTCATTCATTCTTTAAATGCATTTGGATGGCTACATTAGGTCAGTATGAAGTTTCTCTGTAGAGCACCACTAGATCCCTCTGAAAGATGTCTGTATGCATCTTGTTTTTGTCAAAAGAAGTTAATTTTTCAGCTGACATGAGGGTGTGTGTGAGCTATGGTACAGAGGTAGAAAGCCTGTTTCCTTGGATGTGTTTACTTAGAAGTAGCATTAGTGCTAAATGACAATAACAAAAAAAACCCAGAGTTTTTAATGTTGTTATATAACAGTGTTTTTAAAAGGCCTGATTTAAAGATCTGTTGAAAAAGATATAGTTTAAAGCACATTCATCATTCATAGAAGAAAAAAATGAAATATTATAAAAGGTCATTCAATGCTCCCCACAGGTGTTAAAACAAAGACTATTTGAGGTCAAACCACAATGTTGAATAGAAATGTTAAATTGAAAAGAAGCATAGAACTTCAGTTTCATTTGGTTATACAATCCAGTAAGTAAAGGTAAACGTACAAGTATGTATATAGTCTTTCATAGATCCGCTTATGTATAGAAGGTTACCATGATCAAGAAAAATATTATAGATCATTTTAAAATTACAATAATAAAAATTCTAAAACAATCTGTGTGTAAATGATCTATTTCCAGGTGCTGTATAATTATTAGCGGAATATCTTAAAGACATTAAAAACAGGCTATTTCAATTTTCTTTTCCCCACCTACATGACATAATTAAATTTAAAAAAATTAAGCATCAAGCACCTAAAAAATAAAGGAAGCCAAATTTTGGAGTGTTATGGGGAAAATGGGATGAGTAGTGTATCATCTATTACTGATAAAATCATCTTTGCTACCAGGAAAAACAATTTCTCAGGAAGAGAAGTGTTTTTCAAGATTAATGGCTTGCAATGCATATGTTTAAAGGACTTTTCTTCATGGCTTCAGGGACCCTGTTTTGTTACTTGTTCTCATAGGAGAAATTGTCAAACTTGATTTGATTCTCAAAGAATCCTCTGAAAAGCAAGATGTACACCCAAGATTTTTTCAGGTGTGATGCCCTACTCCTTCTTAGATAGCACCTTGTGCTTATTGGCCCTTCACCAACCTGCTGAGTTTAAAAAGGGGTCTATTTTTCTTCAATGGCTTATTTTCTCTTAAGTCTCTGTCAGAGTGGTTCATTTGCTTCATTTGACTTAAAAGTAAAATTCACTTTAGGACTCACACTTACTGGAAAAGTCATCTTTGTTGCTGTGAATTTTTAGTTAAAGAGTGCTCAGTCCCTAAGCTTTAAATATAACAGCATGACTTTTTCTTCTATGTTTTCTGAGGGGAAAAGACCTCATGATTCTCTAAGGAAAATCCCATATGCAGATGGGTATTTGCTTTACATTTCTCATTCCAGATTCCAAAGGTTAAAATTTTAAGAACCATCCTTCATGTATGGAAATGAACAAAAAATTAAGCCAAGCTGATTTTGATGGTGATTGTGTCACTAAAGTTATAAGCATCCTATTTTTGAGTTGGGATTATGAACTAACACCACTGGAAGGAGCCTAGGTTGTCTAAAACCCAGAAAGATGAAGTCCTTAACCCATGGCCAGCCTGCTCTTGTTCGTATCAGCAACTGGACATCAGATTTCTGGTGTCCTGAATGTCATTATACCTTTTTTCTCCTGTTTATATTACAGTTCCCTGAGGTATCTAAGAACATGAGTTGCAATTTCAGATGAACATGGTTCAGATTCTTTTTTGTATATATGAACCATGTGGATATGTTACGGGGAAGGCTTGAGTCAGGGGGCTGCCTCTCCTTGGTTCTTGCCTTGCTCACAAGAAAATTCAGGCAGGAGGCAATGCATATAGTGGAAATGGGGTAGCAAGTTTATTTATGAAATATACTTGAGCATGAAGCTGCAAACAGGCACTCAGCTAGTTGGATGGGGCAGAGCTTTAGGTAATTGCCTGGGTGGTGTTGTCCGTGTAAACCAGGTTGATGGGGTCTCAGATATGGTGCTGCTATTCTGTGTGTCTGTGTGCAGGAGGGTTCAGAAAAGGGACAATGACTGCTGACTGGCCTCTGGAGTTTTGTCTGGGAGGAAGCTGTCCCCTGGAACTCATCCTGATGCCAGACAGTTTCTCCCCATATGTCACAGGTGCTCTTCTAGCTGCTGCCTCAGTGCTGGAGACCAAAGAGGGTGATCCTGCATAAGTCCCAAGTCCACTGTGGACTCTTTAAGAGGAGATTTCTGAGAATCCTGCAGTTTCTTCCACTGCCACAAAACCCACTGGTTTTTACATCCAGGTTTTGGGGACGTATTTTCCTGGTACTGGAACCCTGGGCTGCATGGTCTGGTATGAGGTTGGGATACCTCATCGTGAGATATCCCTGCTGATTTTTATCCACCACACATGGGTGTGGGACTGCCCATTTCATGTCTCTGTGTCTCCACAGCCCCTCCTACCTATCTGAATGAATATGACTTTTTTTAATTCCTCGGTTGTTGGACTTCCCTGCAGCTTGATTTTCTGGTGATTCTGAATGAGAGTTGTTTTGTGGTTTGGAAATATACTTTAGGTATCTCCTCAGGTGGTAAAGGAAGTGGGCTCTGGCAAGCGTGTTAAGATTGTCTTGTCTCGATCACAGCAAATATGCAAAGTGTTAATACTTGATGATTCATATAAAGAAAATGTCAAAAACAAAGTTATGGTGGAATTACATGTATTGTTAGCTAAAGCTTAGAAGATGGCTCTGTAGGCCAATGTGGACGGTGCTACTAGGAAGCAATGAGCTTATAAACTTCAGATTCTTTGTGGCAATGGGAATGGTAGAGTACACAAATAGCAGAGGACAGACAGCAAAAATATATATATAGTGTCATTTTTTAATGTGACTTCAGTGGTTTTGGGCTTCCTTATACAATTAGGAAACAATTAGGAGGACATATACAAATACATCCTACCTCTTCCGTTTTATTGAAAATCTCAATTTGGAGGTCCATGAAAGCTAATATGGATAATGTAGCACTTTAAGAAAAGCTAATTACGTTAAGTGATTCTTTTAAGGATGGGGATTTTAAAATAATAAACAAGGAGTAAAGAACTTTCATATAGTTTAGAAAGATGCATCATGTGAGATCAGAATGAGAAATACCTTTCAAATGAAGATATTAACAACTCTGGGGTGGTTAGTGAGGTGAAGGGATGGAGCAAAAAAGAAAAAAATAGAAAGAACTCATGGACATGGACAACAGTGTGGTGATTGTGGGGGTAGGGGTGGGGGAGGTGGAAGAGGGTACAGGGGAGATAAATGGTAGTGAGAAAATACAATAAAAATAATGTAATGATAATGATAATAATAATAACAATAATAATAATTTTCCTACCAAAAAAGATATTAGCATCTGACAACTTTTAAATTTTATGTCACAGATTCAGTCACATTTCCAAAAAATTGACTGTGTTTCTGAGTCTATTTCCCAATGTCTAGAGAAAGGAGCGATTGGTTTGATTCAAGTCTAGAACTTGGATTAACACAAGATCGTTTACTAGGTAGGCTATGGGGTTCATATTGTTGGAATAGATAGATGGTCTACAAAGCGAGTGAGGTAAGGGGAGAAGCAGAACAGGCTTATGTTGTATGGGAATACATAGAAAGCAGGGCGACAGCCACAGTTATGCTTTTAGTATTGGGCTTTTGCTGAGAAATAGCTTCTTTATTCTCCTAACGTTACCTGAGATATAACAGCCTCATTATAATTTACATATTTTTACCTAAGCAGTTCTAAATGCATGCATTCTATTTGAAAACTGTAAGTTCTATTAATATGGTTCCTATTGTATGTTTTCCAACCTGTAGAATCAATTGTAACTACCTGCAGGAGGCTAAATATCTTGTTTTGTACTTGGAAAGTATGCTCTAATTAGAACACCTCTTCTATCCTCTCAAGGGAAAAAAAAGGATTCTATGTATTTGTAAGAATTGCTAGAGTGGAAACACCTTTGGCATTTTGTCTTAGCCATTTGTACTGAGAGAAAAGGATGACTTTCTCCTAAACCAGTGGCAGAGCTGGTCTTACTTTACTGGCTACAGTCGGCACTATTGAAAAGAAATATATCTAGATGGAAACAATATGTTGTAACTATATTTGGAAACCAGTGTTTTATAAAACTGCTTCGAGTGTATTATAGTTGTAAATCCAGAGGACAATGGTCTCAGACATTGTGATACTCATACCTCTATGAAATGAAGTTTTTACAAGCTTTGCCCTTTTTACAGCTCAACAAATCTAAATTCCTTTTTTCGCCCTGCAGAATAAATTGTTTCCCCAGAATATCAGAGTTAGTATGTTACTATGAGCTCCAACGTGAAGTTAGAATTGTCAGTATAAAACAAAGCGACAAAATTGTTTAGTCAGCCCAATTTTCCTTTCAGGTGCAATGATATGAAATCACATGGTTTAAAACTAAATATCTAACATGCTATCATTATGTTTAATTAATGATGTGGGAACAGTTTACATGAGTAAACTAAAATAAAACCTCTTGATCATGCATTAATGATTAGCCCACTCAAACCTTTGGTAAGAAAACAAATTGACACACCATATTTAAAATAAAAAGTAGGACCTTTGAACTGAAACTTATCTTCAGTAATGGAGGATGTTAACGAAGCACGTGGCTAAATTAGATAAACACGTAGAGTTGCTGGAATGTTTTAAAGTCTATTCTTACCGTAATGGGTTTAAAGAAAATGGACATGTTTTCTCATGGTTGTTTGAAAACAGAGTTGATATATGTAAATATATCTCCCACAGAGTGCCTTTCTTAGAGTTGAATTAAAAGAGACTCCCCAAAGCCCAAACTTTAATCTAAATGCCTTTAAGGAAAAAAAAAAAGACCTGAGATATTGCCAATCAAATTCTACATTCTGGAAAGAATGTTTTACTTGGAATCAGGAATCCAGGGCACTAACAATAAAATGATAAAAGACTAGTATTTTAGGGAAAATAAAAAACACTCTAGTTATATCAAAAGTAACATTTTTCTTTCTTTGCTCTCTCTAGCTTACATGTAAACTTATCTTAAAGTCTCACATGGTAAATGACTTTGGGCAGCAGCCCATGCTTTTTGGGCTCCTTTCCAGGTCAGATGCCCCTGCTTTTCTTTCAGGCCCCTGTGCTGCGTGTCTTGGTAAGATGGCATATCCTCAGGAGGTGATTTGTAAGTTTGTTCCAGGTGTTCTACTAGTTCCACTTCTTGAATGTTATTTGAGAAATTTGTTTGGCCTATACCTATATTCATATCAAAATTATAATTTTGAAGTTAAGATAAAATATTCCTAAGTGAATCATGCTGAATTTTACTTTTGTTGTTGTTGTTTTTTCTCAGAAATGATCCTGGTGTCTTTTGATGATCCAAGCAGGTTTTGGCATAAAAGGTAAAGATTCCATTGAAATGGATTATGACATTTTTAGCTGTTTCTCTCTGAAAAATGGTTGACAACCAGAGAAACTGTATGTTCTCTGCATCAAATGATGATGAATGTTCTGAGTAATAACACTTTTATGACTTCTGTGTTGCTCTCTAAAGCTTCCATGTTTATATCTTTTTTTGCTATACTTGATATTTTGAATCTATTGCTCTCAGAAAAAATCCACAATGTATGCTAAGAGACATTTTTAGTCTCTTTTGTAAAATACATTGTATTGCATTAATATAATGCACACAGAGAGGAGCGTGGAGGGAACAGTACTCAGGTTTTAGGAAGAGGAGCAGGGAAAATGACTGGGAACTGGTAGGGGATGGCAGCAAATTAATAGGATTAATATGTTTGTGCTTACTGTCCATAAAGTATTTTGTGCAAATAATACACTAGGAGAAAAGCATTGCTACTTTAATTTTGAATTGGTAATGCTACCTATTGCCTGTTGGCATTAAGATAAAAGTAATGAAATAAAAATAGGAGGAACTATAAGCAAGCAACACTGCCCATCCATAATATGCTCTAGCGTTAATAGGGTAAAGCAATGGTAAACCCAACATTAATAGTTTCTTAGTGCAGGAGTCCCGGTATATATTACTATGAAACACTCACTTGAGCAGACATTTCTCCATATTACAAATTACTTCTTTACTCCAGCTGAGCCAAATTCTTCAGGGCAGGGTTGGAAATAAAATTATTTGAGGTGTGAGAATATGGAGATAATAATAGTAACTAATCACTCCTATTATATTAGCTAACTGTAAATAGATATTGAAACTGAGTAAAAGAGGTGATAATAATTCAAAGCAAGAGAGATGAAATAAGCCCAAATATTCAGGAGACAAAATCCTCTTGACTCTTTAATGAATCAGAAAAATTTTAAAATTACAATGAACTGACATTACATATGCTGCTATTCTTACCCAAATAAGTTTTATATCAAAGCAATCTTTTTTTTTCTTTCCATGCATCTCTTGACAAAATTAACATGTATAAATACCATGATGGCAGAATTAGTGAATTAATGTACCTAAGTTGAATTAGAAATCAATTGTTTTTGTTAATTATAATTAATCATGTGTTTCATAAACTAAGCATGAGTGATAGCTCTTATAAAAAACAATTCAATTAAAATATACTACAGTTATTATAAAACAATTCAATTAAAATATATACAGTTATATCACAGTTATTATAAGTGGTGTGTTTTCAGAAATGTAGCAACATTTCATTTTGGAAATCATGGAAAAGGAAAATGAGCAAGATAAAAGATAACACAGATAAACAAGAAGATCTGAGTAAATTGTTTGTTTTGCTAAAATAATGCAAGCTCCATAACGGTGAAAGTTTTCTTGTCCACTGCAGGACTCACCACCTAGGCTGGATGTGTCTCTCAGAAGGTGATTAAACTACATTATGAAATTCTTCTTACTTCATTATTTAATTTCATCATTAATTTTTGAAAGATATAGAATTTCTGGTTGACATTTTTTTCTTTCCAAAATTTAAATATATAACAAAAGGCTTTTAGCTATTATCATTTATTTGAGAATCAGCTCTCAGTGTTTTTGTTGCTCTCTTTTAAGGTGATAGAGTTTGACACTGCTTTAGATTTAATGATTTCTATTTTTGTTTTATATTTATCAATTTACAAGTTATGCACAATTATACTTCAAAAATCTCCCTTTCTGTTTCTCGTAGTACTTCTGTAATCTGATAGTCTTTATTTGTTTTTTTCCCTTTATTTTTCCCCCCAGCCCTTCCCACCACCCCAGCCCTCCCCACCTCCTTCTCCTGTTTCCACCCCACTTTGTGATTGTCCATGTGTCCTTTATACTTGTTCCTGTAAACCCTTCACCCAATTCCCCCATTATCCCCTCCCCTGTCCCCTCTTAGAGAACATTATGCTAAGTGAAATAACCCAGGCAGTGACAAACAAATACCATATGATCTCACCTTTAACTGGAACCTAATCAACAAAATGAACAAACAAGCAAAACATAACCAAAGTCTTCATTAGTTTTTGAACATGAAACTATGTCTTGTAATAGTGTTCCTGTTCCAATTGGTCTCTTAACTCCATTTGGAACTATAATTCCATGTATCAGAAGTTAGCAA
Source organism: Tonatia bakeri (assembly GCA_004024845.1). NCBI lineage: Eukaryota > Metazoa > Chordata > Mammalia > Chiroptera > Phyllostomidae > Tonatia > Tonatia bakeri. The sequence continues at coordinate 82,315 of PVIA01006030.1, read as the reverse complement.
GCTTTTTTGTGTAAAAGGCCAAGCAACAACTAATTAAAACCTTTAAGGCTTCATAAGGTCTCTATCATATATTCTTTTTAAACACTTTAAAAAATGTTAAAAATGTTCTTACCTCAAGGGCTTTACAAACACAACATGCTGTTATTTGTAGGTTTTTTTTCTTCCTGGTTTGTGAGAAAATCTTATTTTTAATGATTTTTATTTTTGCTTGAATGCCAGGCATTGTTTATAAAAGTGAAGTGATGAAATGGAGTGAGTATAAATATATGTCAATGTAATGCGCCATGGAATATGCTGGAACATAATAAATTTCATATACGGTAACTGCATAGCTAAAGTCGCACTCAGTGGTGAAAGTCTGAAAGCTGTTCTTATAAGATCAGGACACGATAAGGGTGCTCACTCTTACCACTTGAATTCAATATCGTATTGGAAGTCCTAAACAGAGCAACTGAATGAAAACAAATAAATAAACAGAAACAAATAAAGTAAAAACCCACACACTTCCCAGACAGAAAGATTTATAGATAGTGTGCTATTATACATAGAAATCTTGAAGACTCCACCAAAAAATAAGAACAAAGCCTGTTAGAAATAATAAACGAATTCAGTAAAGTTGCAAGATAAAAATTCAATATACAAAAATCTCTTGCACTTCTGTACACTAAAGAAAACTATCTGAAAGAAAAAATAAGAAATCAATCCCACTAACAGTTGCATCAGAAAGAATAAAATACTGAGGAATACAATTTAGCCAGGGAGGTGAAAGACCTCTACACTGGAAACTGTAAGACACTGATGAAAGAAATTGAAAAAGACACAAATATTTGGAAAGATATTCTGTGCTCATTACTTAGAAGAATTAATCTTGCTAAAATTTCCATACTACCCAGAGAAATCTATAGATTCAATACAATACCTATGAAAAATCTAATGACATTTTTCATAGAAAATAGAACAACAGTAAAATTTGTATGAAAACCACAAAAGATCCCAAATAACCAAGCTAATTATTGGTTTTCCATGTTCCAATATTTATAACTCTGTTTTCTGTATTTAGTACACTGTCACCAGTTCTCCTCTAAAGAAATTACTTGTTGTGTGGGGCTCTTGACAGTAGTAGCCATTAACACCTCACCCAGGAGTTACTTATTCGTCTCTACTTTTAGTTACCTCCACTTGGGCGGAAAGGGCGTGGAATTGTTTTAAAAAGGCCTAATGGGGAATTGATTTAAATAACTGTAGTTATTTAAAAGATTTGAAATATGATGAAGAAAATCAAATGAAAGTGAGACCACAACAACCCACAATCTGAGAACACAGGGGAAACAATCTTAAGAGGGAAATTCATAGCATTACAGGCCTATCTCAAGAAATGAGAAAAAGCTCAAATAAACAACCTAATTTACACTTAAGGAACTTGAGAAAGAACAAACAAAACCAAAATGAGTAGAAGGAAGGAAATGTTACAATAAAGATCAAAGCAGAAATAAATGGACTGGAGTCTAAAAAATGATATGGAAGATCAATGAATCCAAAAGCTGTTCTTTGAGAAGATACACAAGGTTAACAAACCTTTAACCACAGTCATCAAGAAAAAAAGAGAGAGGATCCAAATAAATAAAATCAGGAAGAGAAGAAATAATGACTGACACCAAAGATATATAAAGGATTGTAAGAAAATATTATGATATTATGAAATAAAAGGCATCCAAATTGGAAAGAAAGAAGTAAAACTTTCTTTTTTTGCAGAAGACATAATGTACATAGCGAACTCTAAAGACTCCACCAAGAAGCTATTAGAACTGATAAATGAATTTAGCAAAGTAGAAGGATACAAAACTAGTATCCAGAAATCAGATACATTTTATGTGCCATTAATTAACTATCAGAAAAGGAAATTAAGGCAACAATCCCATTCATAATTGCTTCAAAAACAATAAAATACTAAGGGATAAATTTAACCAAGGGTGTAAAATATCTGTACTCAGAAAATTATGATACTGAAGAAAGAAACTGAAGATGATACAAATAAATGGAAGCACATACCATGTTCATGGATAGAAAAAATTAACATCATTAAAATGTCATCCATGCTACTCACAGCAAGAGTCAATGCAATTCCATTCAAGATTTCAATGATGTATTTCATTCTAGAACAAATATTTCAAAAATGTATATGGAACCACAAAAGGCCCCACATGGCAACAGAAATATGAGAAAGAACAAAATTGGAATAATCATGCTACCTAATATCCAACTATAATATAAGGCCATAGTAATCAAAACAGCATGGTACAGGCCTAAAAATAGACACATAGATCAATGGGACAAAATATAAAGCCTGGAAATAAACCCACAACTTTACAGCCAATTAATATTTGACTAAGGAAGCATACACATACAGTGGGCTAAAGACTATTACTGAGTGAATGGTGTTGGTAAAATTTGACAGATATGTACAGAAAAATTAAACTAGAAGGTTGGTCACTTCTTATAGCACATAAAAGAATAAACTGAAAATGCATTAAAGATTTAAATGTTAAACCTGAAACCATAAAAATCATAGAAGGAAACAGGCAGCAAAGTCTCAGACATTGCTCATAGCAATATTTTTTTCTGATATATCTCCCAGGCAAGGGAAACAACAGAAAAAATAAATAAATGAGACTACATCAAACTGAAGTTTATCATAGCAAAGGTAATCATCAACAAAATAAAAAGGAAACCCACAGAATGGGAGAATATATTCAGTGATACATCCAGTAAGGGGTTAATATCCAAAATCTATAAAGACTTTTTAACACTTAATATCCAAAAAAACAAACAATCCAATTAAAAAATGGGCAAAGAACCTGAATGGATACTTCTCCAAAGAGGACATACAAATAGCCAACAGACATGAAAAGATGCTCAATATCACTAATCATCAGGGAAATGCAAATTAAAACCACAATCAGATATCATCTCACATCAGTCTGAATGGCTATCATCAATAAATAAACAAACGTGCTGGCGAGGATGTGGAGAAAGGGGAACCCTCTAGCACTGTCGATGGGAATGCATGTTGGTGCAGCTACTGTAGAAACTGTATGGAGATGCCTCAAAACATTAAAAATGGATCTGCCTTTTGACCCAGTGATCTCATTTCTGAGCATATATCCGAAGGAGCCCAAAACACTAAATCAAATTAATATAAGCACCCTTATGTCCATTGCACCATTATTTACAATCACCAAAGTAAGAAAGCAGTACAAGTGTCCATCAGTAAAGGAGTGGATAAAACAACTATGGAACATTTGCACAGTGGTATACTACTTGGTCATTAAAAAGGAAGAGACTTTTATCTTTTGAGACAGTATGGATGGACCTGGAGAACATTACGCTAAGTGAAAGAAACCAGTCAGAGAAAGACAAATGTCATATGACTTCACTAATATGTGGAATCTAATGAACAAACTGAACTAACATGCAAAATAGAGATCAACACATAGATAAAGAGCAGGATGACAACTAGAGGTATGGTTAGGGGGTGGAAGGATGAAAAAATAGGAAAAAGGACCCATGGACATAGACAATAGGGTGATAATTGTGGAGAGCCAGAGGAGGAAGGTATAAGGGGGATAACTGGTAATGGAGAAAAATATAGTAAAAATAATAACTAAACATCAAAAAGGAGAAAAAAGGTAAAATAGGTTTTTGTACATGGACCTTATACCTAAGAGCATGTTAAACTCACTCACTAGTTATATTTTTTAAAATCCTTAGGAGAGTCTATATAAATAATCATGTAATCTCTGAATACATATAGTTTTGATCCTCCCTTTCAAATCTTTTGCCTTTATTTTACTTGCCTTATTGTGATGGTGAGAGCCGTCTCTAGTACACAGTGAGTAAAAGTGGTAAGAATGACATCCTGCTTATTTTTAATCTTATATGTGAATCATAAGAAGATATGACTTTTATGCATACTAAATTTATTTTCAGTAAGTATTTTTTACTCTTTTTTGTCTAATTCTTCCATTAGTTTCTGAAAGATGAGTATTAAAATCTCAAATCTGAATTTTTGATTTTTAAAAATTTTAACTTTTGTTTGTATATACTTCATATTTTCATGCACTATTAGTAGTATATATATATCTGTAAGTTAAGATTTCTTACCTTATTAACCCTTTCATTTTTACTAAAACTATTTCTCATAAAACTCCATTATTTAATCTATTTGTCTAAAAATAAGTCATTTCATATTTTAATGAGTTAATTAATTATCTTTTTTATTTTCTTTTACTTTCAATCAATTTATGTCTTTCTAAGTTGAGGCTTGCTAATTATAAACAAATCAAAGTTGGATCTTTTTACTCTCATTACCAAATTCCTAGGATATTTGATTAGAATATTTGGTTTATTTACATTTAATGGAAATAATTGTATTTTTTCTTTAGAGCTAGTATTTTTTATATTTGGTATTTTATAGATCAGGCTGCTTCTCTGAGGAGTTTTTATCCTTTATGTCAACTTTATTTTGAGTTAATTAAATATATTTTATTTATTTCATGTTGACTGATATATTGCTTTTAACTCCCACTTTCTCACAGTATTATTTTAGTGGTTTCCCTTGAGATAAAATATGAATCACTATTTTATCACATTCTATTTAGATTAATATGATAGTACTTGTTATAGAATGTAAGAATCTCCATCAATATAGTTGTATGTACTTTGTGCTATATTTATATATTAGATTTATTGTAAAGTTAATGAGACTTAAGCTTCAAGGCTCCTTTATTGTGTAACCTCATTCCAAGACCATGGGACATGCTGTAGAAACTGCTCATGTGGTTAATACTATGTTTTGTATAATTTGAAAATGTACATTAGTATATATTAAAGCCTTTCTCTTACCATGTAAAAGCTCCAGGTCCTCTAAAGCCTATATCTGTTTCTGTCATCTTTTCAATATTTTCTTAAAGGACATTATTCCCAGATTCTGTCACCGTCCCAATCAATGGGTTCTGGAGCTATTTTAGTTCCCCAATATCTCAAAACTGACCACTGTTATGGTTATTTTATGGTATGTCAACCTGTGTAAGATGGAGGTATGCTTCCCAGCCTCCCCTATTTGTATCTTACCAGGTTTGATTTTGCAACAAGGGAAATTTGTACGAGATTTGGAAAGAAGAATTCAATCAGCATTCATTACTATTTTAAGGTCATTATATTTTGAACAAAATTTTAGAATTCTCCCACCACTAGCAGCTAGGTGTGCTTCCTCCCCATTCCATTTCCAGATATTTCCCGCCTGCTGGTTGTACTGGCCAAAAGTGACTCCCGAGCAATATCAAATCAAGGCAATATGCTTCCATGAACTTCCCCACCATCCCTCTTTCATAGTCATCCCTGACAGCTGGACGTGCTTGGCTTCAGGAAGGCTAGTGATTGTCTACGCCTCCAAACCACCAGTTTGGTCCTTTAGTCCCACAGTTTATTCCACAATTGTGTAAGAGCTTATTCCCCAAATAAATTCCTGTTCTATAATATCTACAGTAGTTCTCTCTGTCTATTTGAACCTTAATTGATATAATAATTGGCGTTTGAAAGTGGGATGTTGTCATACTAAGAGCATAAAATATGTGACACTGGCTCTGGAGTCAGGTAATGGATCTACCTTCCACCAGCACTGGACCGTGATTGACCAAGAAACAAATCTTTTTTGTAATACACCACTGACATCTGGCGTTATTTTTCACAGTGATTAACGATACTGATTAATGCCCCTCTGTAAACAAGTCTTTTCTACTGCTCAATCTAAACTAGCACCTTGCCTTTCCTATCTTACCTTATCATCTCTTTTCAAGCTATAGATAGAATGTATATATTATTTCCCCCTATCTTATTCAGCCATTCTGTATACCAGAACTAGAATGTAAGTTTCATGAGAGCAGAGGCCTCATCTGCTTTTTTCCAAACACAATTGCAACAATAATTATTTACTGAATATATTAATGATAAAGTAAATGAATAAATAAAATGAATTAATAAAAGTATAACTATAAATCAGAATAGTGTACACATTCAATTCAATGTTTTGATGTTTAGAAGCATTAGTTTTCCATCTGTGCAAAACTGCAAGTTGAAAATTCATGAGACAAGAAACCTTCATTATGTACTACTAGCAACAAGTTATCCAATAGTACATGTGGAAACAAGATAAAAAGCAGATTATCAGAACAGCTACATTTACTGTATATCTACCATGTACAAGCACTGTGCCAAGCATTTCATGGAAATTTTGTGTCACTCAAACTAACGTGCAGGATTGTGGTATTCTTAACAATTAGCCACACGCATTGAAGAAGGAGGAACTGCAATTACAAAATTTATTTTGCACCGTGCCTCTCAGGTAGGAAATGCTGAAATTTAAAAACAAATCCTGTGTTCTGACGCTAAATTTAGTACTTCTTAAAAATGTCAAACATTTTTCCCAATTTATTTTAAAGTGAAATATTTCTGATGAAATGAAATCTAAAAGAAGAGGATGAAAATAACTTTGGGCTTGTAGTCAGAGACCTGAATCCCACTTTGACCTTGGCCAGGTCAGAGATCAGCGGATTTTGAACTGCTTTTAGTAGCCAAATCATCCCTCATTAAAAAAAAAAGAAAAAAAAGAAAGAAATCAACCATCTGTATCTTAAAGTAGAGCCTGAACTATTAAACTCCCACGTAAGCCCCCTTGAGTAATGGACACCTAATTTAGAAAAATCTCATGGACACGAACAGCTGGCCGCCCTTTACACCCTCCTGCTCCTCTGCCCCTCATGAAGTCCAGACTCCAGGACCCGGCATTATCTGATAGTCAGTACTAGCAGGGATTTATTCAGTCTGACACACTATTTTGAACATGCTTACTCTTTAATCCTCTTCCTCTGTTCTGTAAATCTTACCTAATTTATTCAAGAAAATATATCTCCCCTTCTTCATTCTTCCCCCCCTGCTCTCCTGGCTTTCTCAGTCTGCTCAGTTTGTTTCTCTCTGTTCAGTTTGTGACTCTAATCAATACTTCTAAGAGCAAGCAGACAGGGCAACTCCACTCAAGCAAAGGAAAACTGAACAATTTGAAGTGATAAAAAGGAAGCTAGTGCTTTCTGCCTCCAAGGCCTTTTTTAATCCTCACAAACTTCAGAGCTTTTATGAAAGTACTTTCATCACCCTAATTAAACTTATTTCTCCTTAAATTTTAGCACTCGTGAAAATTAAATTAACTTGGTAGGTTCTTCCTATTTTGTACTATAGCATTAACTTAAGAATGTTTATTCTTAATCTGAATAGTATACCAACTGTACTGAGTGATAAGAAAGTATTTATTAGTAGCCAAAAAACTAGTCACTTTATGTAATAACTCTGAGTGTATTCCAGACTCCTTATAACTCTCTGAAAAAACAAAATTAAGTAATATAGTCAGCCTATCACTTTTCAAGGAAATACTCAATAAATTAAATATCACATCCCTAAATCCTTCTATACTCCTAACCCTATTTTAGGCAACTCACTTAAATTCTCCACATCTCATTTTCCTCATCTGTAAATGAAAGTACTTTATTAGCATAGAAGATGTCTAATTCTCTGCTATTGAAAGAAAATATCATACATATTTCTATACATATAAATAATATCTACCTTATTCACATTAAATCTATAATTTTTAAAATCTTACATAAATTTTAAAAATTGATAAAATACATGAGTCCTAAAAATATCACATCCTCCTCAAATCATAAACTCTTAGATGAGAGGCACGATACTTCTTCCACCCGAAATACAAGATTCCAGACATTACATGAGAATGAACAATAGGAGATGACTTTTTTCCAGGATCATAATCCCATTTTGATACATAACATATAAGCTGCTAGAAAATAAATTTAATTTGTCTTCATGTAAATTAATAATAGCCAAGAACTTAAATGATTCTTCATGGAATTGCTGAAAAGTTAATTTCCATTTGTGACTCACACAGCCACTATGCAGCATGGTGACAGTGTCTCACATAGCAGAGATGACAGCCCATTTTCTATGTACCATTGTGCAATGGCATGGGTAGTGAAAAGTCATTGTGTTTTCCCAGTTGATGTCACATGCTCTTCCTAACCTATCTCCTCCCGCATTGTCATTTTTGCCAATGGAAATAATGAGACTACCACGGCCTCAAGGAGTTAACAGCTTCCATACTGGTTTATACATTTTATCGTTGACGTATTGGTCATCTCACGTAACAAAGGAAAATAGATTTTATGACTGTCACTGCTTATTAGATTCATCTTAATTGTTTCCACAGAAGTTCTAACTCTTTCAAAATAATAATCTGTTTACTGTATTACACTATTAAAAGTTTTAAATTGGATGAAGGTGTAAGGCCCTGATGAATGTTCACTAAACATTAGCTTTATGGTGATTATTATTGTTATTAAAACCAGGGGAAAGTACAAAGTTCCAAAGCCAAAGCACAGGATAGAAGTAGCAAAGAATGGGAAACCCAGGGTCTGGGCTGGCTCTGCCACTAAGGCTGGTCTCTCAAGACATTTAGCGAAGATGAATAAAGGGAAATTAGCTCAATGTATTTACAATGAACCACACTGCAGTATCCCTTGTAAAATTTGGAGTGTGAAAGACAAAAAAGACAAACAACACCCATTTTAGTCAAGCCCTCTTACCTAGTAGGTAAGCACCCACTTGCTGAAAAACTGTTACTCAGCTGCAGGAAACTTTACTATCCCAGTTCATATCAGTGAATCTGTAGTGCCTGCTGGACTCCTAGTCTCTTCCTTTACAAAGGGATGTTTTAGCCAAGTAAAGTTAAAATAGCGAGGACTTGGGAAATGCTGAGACTTGTTTTTTTTTTGTTTGTTTGTTTTTTAATTTAAAGAAGGACTCTTTTCTAATAATTAAACTTGAATCTTTGCCATGTGCAAGCAATGCATTTGGGTGATTCTTGCTTAGGTGTCATGTTCTAGGACCCAGTGTTTTTCTCTTTGGTGGTATTCTATCCTTAAGCCCGTCTTACCAAAAAAATACTCCAAGCATGTTTTGAGTAAGGTTTCCTCGAAGCAGAGCCTCATTAGTGATTTATTAAAGGCATTTTCTCAGGAGAAACCAGCAAGAAACACAAAAAGGGCAGGGAAAGGAACATAGCAAATATGTGCTTTCAAGAGAAATTTTAACCTCACACTGGTGCCAGACTTAGCTCTGGGGCATAAGTTGAGTCCCACCCAGAAGCAAGAAGGCTGGGGTAATATTCCCCAGCATCAGTCAGTCCTGTTGGCTATTTGTCATGAGGGGAGGGTGCAAGAAACATGGCACATTTCAACCAGGGGCTATTCTTGAAGAAAGGTGAAGGTGTGGACTATAGGCAGCTAAAAAAATACATAGCTGGGACAAGGGTATACCTCCCAATAAAGATAATCTTGGAGGGGCATCATCCCTATCTGCTGTGCTAGTAGAGAGAAACTCAAGAAACCCTTAAGATATGGTACAAAACCAAATAAATTTGTCAAAGTTTTCTCCTATAATTCTTTGAAATTATTTTTGTGTAAGACTTGACCAAAAAGGGATAGAAAAATGAGGATAAAGGGAAAAATGTAAAAGACAATAAAAACAATCAATATTGATCAAATGCCTAATATGTACCAAGAAATGTGCTAAATACTTTACATATATTAACTAACTTAATATTTTGACTGACTTGTAAAAATCTTCCTACTTTCACAGATGAGGGAACTGGAGGTCAGCAAAGTTAAGTAACTCACTTTGATTATTGTTATATCACATCTAAGTTTCATCTCTGCTGTACTCTAAGATCTTGATTTTTGTATTTTGCTACCTATGCCTTAATTTCTTCATTCACAACAGCAGACACACGATATTAGATTATACCCTCAGGATAATATATCTATAATATAAAGACATTGGAGTTATGAGAACATCTTGAATAACTTTATTAAAAGATCTAGGATCCTACCTTAAGCATATTCAAGCAGATCCTCTACAAGTATGAACTGGAAAAATATATTGAATATCACAGACACTTCTAATGCTCGATATTTTTAGAAAGCTGATGAACTAAATTAAATAATAGCTTTTAATACATCAATAGCATTGGCTTTAGAACAAATGGAGCTTACCCAAAATAGTCAGTGAATTGTTATACAAAAAAAAAAAAACCTCAAATGTTTGTATTAAGGCAAAGTATTTCATATTGCAACCTAGCCACTGCCCCAGAGCCTGAGATTTTCAAACAATGGAAGTGGAGTGCTTTTTTTTCAAGGTCATGTTCACAACACGGAACTGCTTTCTTAGAGTACAATAGTCAAGAAATATAGAGGAGTCACAGTGGAAGAAATTGAGGTAATCAGGAGAAACACATAGGAAAGCAAATTAAGTAGAGAGAAAGCAACAGCAGGCATTTCTCAGAGTGTATTAGACAAAAAAAAAAATGTCATTTTTTTTTCAATAGCAGGAGTATGCAAGCCATAGAAATGGTGTTGCTTAAACCACTCATTAAGTCAGATGCAGCTGGATATACTGGAAATTTTCAGAATAAATACTAAAAGCCTGGATAAAATGTGAGCAGTGTAAAATGTAAAGATAAATTTCTATCAAGGAAATAAGAGCCTGAATATGAAATTAGGATATTGAAGAAATGGAGGGGAATTAGCCACTCCTTGTTGAGGTTTTAGCTGGGATTTGAAATTAAAACAGGAGATTGCTCGTCAGTTTTACCTTGATGCAGTGCGTTATCTGCCAATATTAATTGGTTTAGTACATTGTTCATGATTCTCTTTATAGACTCTGTTTCAGCAATTAATAATGAACAGTTTCTTATCATTTACATCTCAAATTAAAGAATCCCTGCAAACATTTAAAAAAATAGATGTCAAAACTGAAGTAACTGAAAGGGCAACTCTAATTAAGATTTTGGTGCCTGCGATGGACATTTCTAGTAAGCATCAGAGATTCCAGATTCAGTTGCATTGGATAAATTCCAAGTAACTTGTCCATAAAATTAAGAAATATAAATTTCTATCCAAAGTTATTATCCTCAGAAAAGATATTCCTAAAATGTACCCAAATATGTACATAACTCTAGTAATGTGAACAAGTATTCTCAGTACCCTGATTCAAGTTTTAGCCATATGATCTATTTTGGCTAATAAAATGTTAGTAGAGCTGGCTTATGTGGACTGAGTGCCAGCCAGTCTGTGCATTCAGTGGATTGAGTGCTGGCCTTATAACCAAAGGGTCCCTGATTTGATTCCCAGTCAGGCACACGCCTGGGTTGCAGGCTAGGTCCCCAGTGGGGGACGTGGGAGAGGCAACCACACATTGATGTTTATTTCCCTCTCTTTCTCCCTCCCTTCCCCCTCTCTAAAAATAAGGAAATAAATAAATTTTTAAAAATGTTAATAGAAAGTGTTATATGTCATCTCTGGATGGAAGTTTTAGGAGACATGACAAAAGTCCCTGGTCTGTTTCATGCTGTCTTAGCAACCTGTGACATTTAAATGCTGATTGTTTCAGCTGCCTTCTTCACAGAATGAGAAAAACAGAGGAGGCCCTCCAGCCATCCGATGATGGACGTGCAGTGTGACCCAGATTGTAACATTTGATTTGATTTAGCCCACAAGTTGCAAGGGTTATTTGTAACTGAAGCATAACCTAGTTATCCTGACTGATACAATTGCAGTCTAATATCTTTTAGGCCTTTATTAAAATATATAGTACTACAAATGGTTCTTTTAAATTTCAGGTTAAATTTATCAGTAATTGAATTAAATGAAATACTACTCATGCAGTAATAAACTTCCTAAAGAACTGAAGTTTCTCTGCACTGTATAATTTCATAGTGATTACATAGTGCAGGTCAGGGAACCCAAAGCCAAGCACATTTCATGAAAGAAACTCGGCCTTTATTTCTTTATGTCAGTGAGAACCAGGCACTCATCAGAATGCCCTTTGTGCCACAATCCATAGCTAGTGACAGCAGAAGAAGCTCTTTCGTGATTATGGCTTAAAATTCAAACTGCTCTTTTACTGACAGCAGTCTTTTGGTGTGACTTGTCTAAAAGATTGTAAATAAATGGTTACAAATCATTTGAAAATCAAAGACTTCAATCTCAAACAATGAAGTAATTAAAATTATAAATGTATTTATAATGCTGGCTTGGTAGGGTAACATCGGCAATGATTCTCGTTTTTTTCCTCTCCAGAGCTTCTTCAGGCATCTGAATAAATTACACAGAAATTGCCTTCCAAATTTTTGTTTTAATTTAAAGCTATTGTATTAGTTAGGATTCTCCAAAGAAACAAATAATAGAATGGGTATGTAAGTAAAGGGACAGAGAGAGAGAGGGATTAGGAGATTATAAAAAATTGTCTCACATAATCACAGTGGCTGACAGGTCCCAAGACCTGCATGTGGCAAGCCAGACACCTAGGAGAGCTGATGCAGTTTCAGTCTGGAGGCCAACTCAAGTCCCAGGAAGAACCGATGTTTCAGTTTGAGTCTGAAGACAGGAAAAAAATAGATGTCCCAGGTTGATGACAGACAGGAGGAATTCCCTCTTACTCACTGGAGGACCAGCACTTTTATTCTATTTAGGTCTTCAACTGATTGGATGAGGCCCACCCACACTGAGAAGAGCAATCTGCTTTACTCAGTCTGCTCAGTAAAATATTCGAACATACATCTTGTTCCAAAAAGAAAAACCCTGAGAGGTAAACACAGAGTAATGTTTAATAAAATATCTGGACACTCCATGGTCCAATAAGTTGACATGAAGAATAATCATCACAGTTTTCATCCTTTATTAGTTTCTTTCAGTGTATTTTAGAATGTTGGGATATGTTGATATTATGAGATTTGTCATGACAGTATCAGTAATTTGAAGTAATGTGCATTTTACAATTCTTATCTCAATCATTTTATATAGTCTTCAGAATTCCCATTAAAATGCCAGGAGATACTACATGTGAAGCACTTAGCAAAGCTTCTGGTACACAGTAGACACACTCTTCCCCCAGTTGAAAGGCAAAACCTTACATATTAAACACATAATGTCACATCTTAGACTTGTTTAATAAAATAGCACCACTAATGTGTGCCATAAATTATAAATGTACATGAGATTTTGAGACTGTTTGAGAACATATTCTCTTCCTTTTTAAATTTAATCTTTATTGTATTTTTCCATTACCCTTTAGTCCCCTTAAACCTGCCTCCCCCCAGCAGTCACCACACTGTCATCCATGTCCATGAGTCCTTTTTTCCTTTTGTTCAATTCTCCCACCTCCTAATCCCCCTCCCCCACTCTTGCCTGGCTAAGCCTTAATCTTAAGCAGTCACCGGTCTCTTGGCTGTGGCCTTCTAAGTGTTACTTCACTCACTCAGCTGTAATTCTGGAAGGAGGGCATATTCATGCGTTTCCTTTGGGGTAATGCAGTGAGTGTTTCCTTCCCACAGTTGGAGTGGAATAACCAGTTTACTCATAAAAACAGTTCTTATTTTTTGCCCTTCCTCAGGAAATTAAGTCTTTAGTTCTGTGGTGGAGATAAAGGATAAGGTTCCAGATAAAATTTAACGTTTCTCCATGTTCCTTTGTCATTGGTCAGCATCACGAGGGGCATTGCATCACAAGGGGCATTTTCTTAAAATTCTCTACAGTCATTTCTATGAACACATGGTTGAGTTCATGAATAAAAAGTTTGCAAAAGTTTGCAGATTTTCCCAGTTGGTGTGGCCCCAGAGGGCTTCACAGTCCTGCACTGTGTGACCCAGTCTCCATCATTTCACCAGTTCACTTATTCACCAGCCACCCTGGCTTAATTCTTCTGCTCAGTGTCCAATTGTACCTTCCCGTGCTAAGACAGTGTTTACATCTTGTCTATTCATGCGCATTCTAGTTTCTGCTTGAATGTTGGGTTATTTGGTTACTCTGTGACCTCAACTCACTGACGGTTTCAAAAATATTTTGAAAACTTGTGATCGATGTGGCTTACTGTTGTTAGTGGTGTTGTTGTTGTTATAAGGATGGAAATGATACCCCTCCCAGACATCCACATCACTCAGTTTATTCTTGGACTGTGTATGCCTTTTGGTATAAGATGGGACAAAAATTTAAAATATTAAGGATGTTTAAACAACTTTTCAAAAATTGAAACCACATCTAGATTCCTTTTTGATCATTGTGCAATTAAGGTACAAATCAATGACACAAATTATAAATGATGTAGATACTTAAAAATTAAGTAATACACTTAACATCCCATGGGTCAAGAAAAATCATAAATTTTAAAAATATTTTAAATAATAAAGTATTACATATTAAACATCTATGCCATTAAATTTATATATTAAAAATGAAGCTAAAAGTCAAGCATATGTGTATTCACCTCAGAAAACTTTTCAAAAGTTCTCTAAAGCCATGTGTATAAGAAAAAAGGCAATAAATATGATAAGAAATTAATTATATGGAAACATAATAACTAAGCAAAACCAATGTATTTTTGCTTTGTAGAAATTATAACATTTATAATCTTTAACAATTTTCATACAGAATAAAAAAATCAAGCCCAAATCTAATAAAAAAGGGATATTATTACATAGCCTACACACAGTAAGCGGTAATAAAAGAATAATACAAATGATAATCATAGTAAATTTTTTATGTCAGAAAAATTGAGCAAATTTCTTGTAAAAACATTGCAAGACAGATTTAAGAAGAAATAGAAAGAAAAGTTTAGATCAAAAAAGATTTTAATAGTTAATTATTTTTAATATTTAAGAAAGAAAATACTATACCATTAATTTTTTTTACCATTTGTCATTTTCCAGGCTCTGTACTAAACACTTTACATTCATTAATCTATTTAATCCTTAAATCTATTATCACTTTCATCTGGCAGAAGAGAAAGATGGGGCATAAAAACGTTAGGTGACTTGACTGAGGTCACAGAGCTAACAAGCCACACGACCTAAGCTACAAGAGCACAAATTCCATGCAGTAAACAGTGACCCTTCAGGAAGAGAGGAGGATGCTTAGGGATAATGAAAAGATAGTAGCTCAGAGGATGATAAACCAATGTCAAAAGAAATTGCCTGGTTGGGGAGATATAACATCAGACTAATTTCGTCTAAGATCAGTTCATATAAACTAGGACTAGGGCCACATTTCTTTTAAGTTTAGATATATGTTTATCAAGTCTGAAAACTGCAATATTTATTAGATGTACAACCTTAAGCAACTTACTCATCAATATTTGTCTTTTTATTTTCCCATTTGAAATAAGTTATTTTGATACACTGATCACTAAAGTCTCTCCCAAATCTTAAATTTCCAAATTCAGAACAAAAAGCTTGCAAAAAATTCTTAACTTAAAATGGATTTTTGAGTTCATGGAGAACAGTGCATGGAAATGTGGCACTATAAGGTACAGAAAGGATTTATTGTCCTAAATTCAGAAATATATTTTTAAGAGACAAAAAACAAAATTTTTTTCTCACTATACCTATGTACCAGTTGTTAAATTATTATAAGGACCCACCAAAAGCTAATTTTCTCTACATATGCCTATATTTGTGATGATTATTTTTATCACAACAACTCTTAATAATTTCAGAACTAAGTATGTAATAGGAAATGGCTTTTCCTTCTTTAAAACTACATGTTTTCCCCACTCCAGTGCCATCAACCCTCAATTACACATCCTCAGGTATCCACCAAGATCCTAACTGCTGTGTCTGGATTAAACATAGCTGCAGAGTAACCACTGTGAATGTGGCTACTTCTGTAAAGTTCTTACAGAAAAAGAACTATAGACTGAGGACACGTGTCTTGCTCACAGACCTAGAATGGAATCTTGCCCTGCCATTTACTGTTTTGTTCAGAGCACCTGCCTCATAAGGTAGGTATGGATTGCTCATAAAGAGCTCAGCACCGGGCAGGTTCTTACTACCCTGAGAATGGCAAATGTTATGCAAATTATATGCAAATATTCCCATTTTTATAAAAAATCCACACAAAACATCATAAATAAGGACCAAAACCATATAAAATTTTTATCTCAACTAGGCAGACTCTGGTAAAAGCATGAAGGAAATCAATCTACCTTTTCATTGAGCCCAGATGATCCTGGGTGCTTTACTTCCTCTTTTTATCATCTTTCTCTTAGAGTTCCCTACCTTTCCAACAAATCCCCACTTCATGAAATTTCCTTTACTCTCATAATTGCATGCTATGAGGAAAGAACTCTCTTTTTACGTTGCTCAGTTTCTTAATCCAAACTCTACCTGGAAGGTAGAAAATGTTTGGAAGGAATCCAAACTATTCCTTCAACTTGATCGATATATCAGCTATGTTTTATTCAGTTAATTTCACCAGTCAATCCAACAGAGATTCTTTCATTAACCTCTCTAACTAACTTGCATTTAACAGAAATGGATAAGAATTACCATTAGATATGGCCCCCAAAAAACAAAAGCAAAAACAAAAATAAAACAACAAAAAAGACTCAGGAACATCTTAAACTATTAACAAACATTTAAACAATAGGGCATTAGTGAAAAAAAGGCAAAAGAAACGGAGGAATAGAACCAGTTTGCCAGAAAAGAAAAAAACAAGTAAGGAAAATAAGTCTTCCCACTGTAGATAATTGTTCAGAATAATGGGCAATTATATTCTTACTACTAACAAATTTCAGTTCAATCATACATGCAAAATACTCATTACCATTTTCAAAACACTTTAGGGAATATTTAATTCATTATAATAATAGAACCAGCTGCAAATTAAAGAAGTTGCAACTAATAATCAAAGAATTAATAGCTTTGTTTTTACCTGTCAAAGGACTACTGTCATCTCAGAGCCCTGCATTATTAAATCAATGAATTATTTCTGTTAACCAAAATCAAAAGGAATATGTTGGCCTTAGAAGCTAATATGGGAGCACAAGTATATGTATGATATTAAAAACAATAGTTAAAATCTAAACTCCAAGAGACAGGAAGGTAAGGATAGCCAAGATCAAAAATGAGCAGGGAAACTCAAGAAATAATGTCAGTATAACTAGTAATTACAATGGTGAATTTATATGAAATGGCACAGCTGGATGAAAACTAAGAAATTAAACATACATAATGGTAACAGGAGATAATTAGAGCTAAAACCATTGTTCTACTAAGCCCACAGTCTGAAGCCAGCCAGTGGCAGTTGGGAATTTGGCTCCTAAGTGTGTCCTCTAGAATGGTGAGACAATCCTGGCTTGCTAGCTGAACCCAGGAAGTGAAGTAAAGAAATTGCAATTGCTGGAAAGATCTTGAAACCAAATCTCTATTTTAAACTTTAATGTGGGGTTCATGAAATATAAAGATGTAGTGCTATGAACAGAGCAAAGTTACCAACTAAACTTGTGACCGAATCTATTTGATCTCTCCTATATCATATAAAGGCATCAGTTTTTACAATGCCTTTAAGAAATCTGGCTCTGAACTGAGTGAAGAGTGTTGGAGAGAATCGAAGGAACTTAGGTCATACACAAGAAGAGACAGGCAGGATTAGAAGAGAAAGAAGAAATAACACACAAGAAAAAAATTAAGTTGAAATGAAACTTGAACACTAAAATTCCGAGAAACATGAGATATTTCATGATAAGAAACTTTTTAAAAAGTTAAAATAAATCTGTATTGAAAATGACAATATGTGAATGGACATGAAAGAGGTTGTTCCTGACTGTTAACGCTTGATAATATCTACACTGTGTTTCTGATCGTGACACAAGTGGAGAATTACTGTTCACCTTATAATAAAAATGTATAGTTATATACATGATATCAAAAACAACTGCTTGGTATTGTATTTCACAGTTTATAATAAGAAATATAGAAAATATAAGGAAAGGATACACAGAAAACAAAATTGAAGAAAAGTCAGGAAAAAAAGTAAACAAAATGGGGTGAGTAAACAGAAAACACGAATTGAGTATGGCAAGAATTCCAAAAATCAGAAATCTTACCAGATGTAATTATTCAATTTTTAGTTAAATAAACATTCTCTGACTGGAAAAAGATGAAATTTGTCTTATAGGTTGCTTGCAAGAGAGAAGTGCAAAACACAAAGAGAAAGTTTTAAAATAAAGAAAGGTGGACATCGTAACAAATCACTTAATTCATACACTAATGAGAAACTGATAAAATCTGATGTAGCAAAAATATTTTAGTATAAAAAGAGAGCTTAATGCAAAATGTTGAAAAATAGTGAGGCATAATACTATATAACAATAAAAAACAACAAACCAAGTAGATAAAATAGTAAAAATAATATGTCTTACATGGTCTTAAAAAAGTCACCCTACAGATTACTATTAAGTTGCAAGGGGAAAAGTAGAACTACATACTTGAGAAACCAAATAGACAAGCAATAATAAAATCAATGAAACATAGATGGATATTAAATACTCCCAGATGTCCTATCCTAACAAAGACAATCTTATAAGGTATTTGGGCTGGAAATGTGTCTGATCCTAGTTCTGATAAACCATTCAATAGACCCAAATAGGCTGTATTCTTCAAGTATATCAATATAATAGAGACAACTAAATCATGAATCTTTACAGAATAAGAGACACAGAAAAGACATGACAATTAGATGCAGGATCTCTTGTACAGTGAACAAGGAGAGACTGAAGGAAGGGCCTCTCCAGATGGGTAGGTGGATGGCTTAGCAACCTAAGGGGGACTTACGTAGAAAGTTTGTCTTGGGCAACTATTAGACAAGTAGTTCTCCTCACCTGTGCACCAGAATCTTAAAAGTTTATACTATTATAAATGCTTTAACTGTGTTAACTAGGTTCGGTCACTTACACCCTCCAAATGGTTTCCATAACACGATACTCTCGCAAGGCTGCTTCTTTGAAAGGGCGCCCACTATGAGGATGGTAGGCAGAACGCACATTGCAAGGGTAAGGGAAGAGCTGAGGAACCCCCCACAGCCTGGGCTCAGCCCCAGGATGCCACCCAATATCACATGGCAGAGGTAAACAAATACAATGAAATATATTAAATCAAATGACAAAATTGAAATATGAATGGTACATTAGATACAAATCTTGTGTTGCTTTAAAATTCATGAAATTGACAACTGGTTAAATAAGCAAACTGGGCTGAACTGTGGACTTCTGTGCAATGTTAGTTATTGCTTTTTAGGCTTTTTAAGTTTTGAGTGGTTTCTTAGGTAGTGATATTTAACTTGGACACCTTCTCCTTATACCAGTTATTAGATCACCACTTCACTCCTATGTAAGACTGGCCTTGCCACTAAAGTTACAGGAGATTTG
Source organism: Tonatia bakeri (assembly GCA_004024845.1). NCBI lineage: Eukaryota > Metazoa > Chordata > Mammalia > Chiroptera > Phyllostomidae > Tonatia > Tonatia bakeri. Next base: position 62,935 of record PVIA01006030.1, on the reverse strand, counting down.
TGCTTAATGAATGATGAGATACTTCATTTATTTTTCAATTTATGCAGTTGTTCAACAAATATTTATCAAGCACCTGCTATATGCAAGGCATTATATTTAAAGATCTTCGGATATTTTGAAAAAAATAAGGCCACTGTTCTGCTGGGCAAAGGGCAAGGCTGTTTATTACTAAAATATTTCCCCTTCTGGTCACTGTTAGTGTGACCAGAGGGGAGGGGGAGGGTCAAGTCAAGGAACTTGTGTAAAGGACTCATGGCCGGCGACAGCAAGAGGAGGAATTGAATGTGGGAAAGGGGATAGTGGGCAGGGCAGAAGAGAGTAAGCAGGGGAAAGTGGAGACAACTATAACTGAACAACAATAAAAACATTTAAGAAAAGATATTTCAAATGACTCCCTTGGTGGGACACTGCCTATGATAGGTTGTGTTAAAGTTAGTTGTGCCTCTGGGGCAAAAAAAATTAGGTAATTAAGGGTTAGAATGAATCTCTGTAGTCAGAACAAAAATAATAGTTTCCAATATTTACTTCTTTTTACTTGTTTTTCCCCCAGAGATGAGAATAGTGTCTGAATTGATTAAGCAGTATTTACATATTGCATTTGATTGATGTATCTTCGCCTAATTACCACATTTTGTTTAACTTACATTTGAAAAATACTGCATCTGTGCTCGAGAGCTCTTTCACTATGGATTTTGTTGATTGCACACTCAAAATGTTACTTATTTAACATGTTCCCCTGCCCCTTGCATTTGCTGTAAACTGGATGTTAGATGGGGAGGTTTGGATTTAATTAATCTCAATTATCTGGCAACACAGTAAAATCTCCAGAGGAATTATTTATTTTAATAATAAAGTTTCCCATTTCCAAAATCATTATTCACGAGTCCAGAAGTTAAACATATGTATGGGCATGTGGGTGTATTTTTCATGCAGCTAGCCTCCTAGTAAGCTTTTCCCCCTGAAGATAAGGCTAACAATCATAGTCATTACCATAGACAAAGCAAAAAGTCTCAGGTTAGATTCTCAGTCATGGTACGTGCCTGGGTTGCAAGTTCCATTTCCAGTCCAGGCACTTTCAAGAGGCAACGGATAGATGTTTCTCTCTCAAGACCAACATTTCTCTTTCAAGTCAATGTTTCTCTCCCTTTCTTTCTCTCTCCCTTCCCCTCTCGAAAACTAACTAAATAAAATCTTTTAAAAAATAATGAATAAAGTCAGCTTTATCATCACAGAATAAAAAAAGTCTTCCATTCTAGAAAATGACTTAAGATTACAAACATAGTCATTTTATTTTAGCCTAGCACAGATGTCCTCAATGTTATCTCAGAAATGTCATCTCAGAAAAAGGATCCAAGAAGATATGATTATTATTCCCCTTTCCATCTAGTACTAATTTTTGGTCTCAACTTCATTGCCTAAAGAATACCTATTTAATATTTGATCTGCTACAAAAAGGAGTCAAATGCCACATATTCACAAGGGCATTTTGTTATATATAATCTGCTCAGAATGCAGCTATACAAAACATTATCAAAGCTATTTGAATGATTGAATAAATCAGATTTAAAGCAATACAAAAACATATTTGAAAGTCCTTTGATATCCTCCTCAAAGGATCTTTTGTTTTGTGAATATAATGGCTTCAATCGTGCCAAAGAACTTTTTGTTCATTAATTTTAAATTGAGTAATAGAAATCATATACAATAAGACATAATAAATAAAGGGAGTGCAATAATATTGGTGTATTTTTACCAGAAAAAATTTCAGGTAGCCAATGACATACTCCAGCTCCAAGCTATACAAATTATAAGGTATAAATATAAATTAATTAAAATAAAAGTTAAAATAAAAATAAATAATAATTAAAATGTCTGGGATATGTGCCACACCTAACACATGTAATTTTATGTTAATTCTTATAATTTTAACCATAATCTTATGTAATATTTACATTAATGCTCCCAAATGAATATGTATAAATTGAGACACAAAAAAGTTAAGTAACTTGCTATGGTAGCTAAAACATCACACCATTCATTAAGGTCCTTGTGTAGGTACTTTTCACATTGATTCTTGGCTGATGTTGTGGTTCACTCTAACCAATAAAATACAACAGACACTAACACAGTCCAGTTTCAATTTTCAAGAAGGTCGGATAGCTTTTGCTTTTACCTTTTTGGACGCTCTGAGATGCATGTAAGTAGTTCAGTTATGCTACCGAAGAATACTACATGGAAAGACCATGTGAAAAAGCTTCTTGAAAGCGAGAAACCCAGCTGTCCTCATGGACAAGTTGAGCTCAGATTTAAGCCATCCCACCGAGATACCAGATAAGAGTGACACCACCTTTAATGGTTCTGCTCTAACTTCCCTTCTACTAAACCTACATAAGACACTCCAAACAGAACCAGGGGAAAAAATCCATCTGAGCTGTGCCTTAGGCAGTTCAAGCTGCTATAACAGAACATCACAAACCAGGTGGTTTACACAACGAATGTGTATTTCTCAAAGTTTTGGCAACTGGGGGGTCCAGGGCAACGTACTGGCAGATTTGGTGCCTAGTAAGAATCTTCTTCCCAGGTTGCAGATGGCCACCTTCCTGCTGCATCCCTTTGTGGCAGAGAAAAATTGAGCTCTGGTCTCTCTACCTCTTCTTATAAGGTCACTGATCTCATTATGAAGGTCCTACTTTCGTGATTTCATTTAAATCTAATTACATTCAAAGTTCCCACCTCCAAGAATGCCATCACCTTAAGGATTAGCATTTCAACACATGAATTTGGTAACGAGGATGCAAACATGCAGTCCATAATATGCTGTTTCCTCTGCCTAAAATGTACTTATTCAATACCAATCTACCTCGTTCCCTTACTTCTTTCGAGTCCCCTTTAAAATATACTTAAAATTACAATACACTCTCCCCACCTGGCTCTCCCTGGGCCCTAACTTCTGCTTTAATTTTTCCATAAAGAACCACTATAGGTTTTGTTTAATTTGTTGTTTTATTTCATAGTAGAATGTATATGTGCTGAAGGCTATTATTTATGTGTTTTCTTACACATCATAGTCACAGTAAAAATTATTCATTGAACACATGAATGAATGAATGAAACATCTGGAGACAACTAGATCTACCCAAAGATACCCTAGTCTTCCTGGGACTATTTCTGTAGCTGGGACTAGAGAACTGAGAAAAATGAGCTTCCCAAGTGTCCATAGGACAGCTTTCTGTGCTGCCTGGTTGCCTGTTCCCTTCAGTTGGCTAAGGTATGCATTTGGAATCTCACCTTCTGCAGTCTTCTTCACCCATTAGGCATCTTTGCTATTCGTTTAATAATGTTGGAACTCATTGGATGCTCACAGTCCACAGTCCATGTTTTCTTAGGGTTATCTGCAATGGAATAATCCCATTTCTGAAAGGAAATTACCCAGTGGCAGCCTTCCCTGAAGAAATCTACAAACCAGCCATTTTGACTTTGGAATACTAGATAGGATAAAATTATTCAAAATACCAAGAGGTGTCTGACTTTTCTTTTTTGCTGTCTTTCAGCCATTTTTTAACTTCATGCTTGTATACTCTGAGATCTAATAATGACTGTAATTGTTTACCCACACATCTGTATGTCAATGGTTGAGTATTTTGATAATCTTCCTCCATCATATCTTTTCTTTAAAAGAATGGCTCTGACACAATAGAATAGAAAAGAATATAGAGTGTGTTCCTAGGACCCAATAAAAGTGATATTAAAGTCTTATCTGCCTCCTTTATGAGCTATGAAAAGAATAGGAAATAAACTTTCAGTGAGTACACAATGGTGACCAAGATGGAAAGGGTGGCTTATTAAGAAAGTAAATTTGGTTACTATGAGCTAACATTTCATTGTCTTTTAAAAACTGATGTTTGTCTTGTAAGAAAAGCTATTAGTTAAATAGGTTATTATTTTAATACATCAATACCAGAAGATTATAGTATCCACTGCTAGAAGTATTGAAAGGGATACTTGAATGAAAAGAAATGTATTTCTCTCCCCCAGGGAATGGGTATAAAAGTCCAGTTTTCTTACCTCATTTCCAATTCCCCCTCACCCTGGCAACTATTCAATTCAGGATCAGACATTATATGTGTTGGACAGTTCTTGAAAATGTATAGACCATACTTGGGCCATTGCACAGATCTTAAAAACATCTTCCAGGGAGGGGATTTCTCATTACAAAGAAAATGTTGGAATTTCAGACCAAGAGAGTTTAATGGAAGGGTAGCTTTAAAGGTAGGTTTCAAACAAAAGACAAAAATTAGATTAAGATGAGAAAAAAATTCCCCTGAGGACTCTGTCTTCCAGATCAAAGAAAGACCATGGCAGCCAAAACCTAAATCTTTAACTCCCTACATTCCTTTCTAAAAGTGCTCTAATGCTTCAGCAGAGAAATGTTTATGTTACACACGCAGTGAAACCACATTGGCCAAATGCTGGTTGGACAATGTTGAAATTTCTATTCAGCCCAAGCCTGGCCTAAAGCAAAATGTCACCATCAATGAATGAACATTTGAGATATAGGAATAATGTATCCAAACACTGTGAAGCAGTATAACAATTTTATTATTTCAAAGTGTGGTGGTGACATTTTAAAAGTTTGGTATTAAAGGCAAAAAGAAAAAGAGCTCAGCATTCTCACTTGCAATTTCTTCTGCAGATGGGATACTGAATTCTCACAAAAAATGTATGCTTCCACCTGAGATTAATGGAAGCACAAGAAAAATTTTGACCAGCACAACCTCTATAGGTTCCTTGATTGTGACATTGCCACCAAGTTTGCATGCTTTCTTTCTACTCTAATGCAGGTAACCAAACAAAAGATCAAAATACAGTGGTCTCCCTTTTAACTCCTGGACTTTAAGGTTTAATCAATAGTGGTGTTGCAACTTCATTGAGGCAGTCTCACACACTGGATTTGTGCATGTTAAGAAGATGCTTTTGCTGTATTTTCAGAAACTGTCTTGTCCTTACTATTTTGTATTTCTCACATTTGCACGCACTTGCTGTTTCATACAATCACTCGAAGAACTTTTGTCTTTAAACCTTAGATGAATCACTGTGACTGTGTAGGTATCTGAATTTTCAATTGCATATCAGGTTTCCTTGCATGAATACCAATTTTAACATTCTCACATCAGGACAGAATGAAGGCGTCATGAGAGAAATACCTGCGCTCTCAAATTTGCCATCTCGGTTATACTTCAGCAGGTTTCAGCAAATGAACTACATTCTTCAGAGCAGTTGGCGGTTGTTAGTGCCTACACTGGCATTGTTAAATTTTGTAGAATATCTACATTGGTATTTCTATCTGCAAAGTATAGGAAATAAAGTTTTCTTGAATTTTGCACATCTTGTCTAAATATATAATGTAGAAGATCTAAAACATTTTGTGCATCATGCAGTTTGCTCACAGCTGAAGAATAATAATGAGAGTGCCACTATCCCTCTGCTATATGCCACAATCCTGTGACACAAGTTGTCCCATGATTGCTTTTAAAACACACAACTGAAATGTGTGAATAAAGGATGGTAGATAATATCATATCATTCATACCCTAGCCATGCCAGTTATGCTATCAATGACTTTTGTGTAATGTTGAAGTAATTAGCTATTCAGCTTTATACAGGCCAAGGCACAACACACTGTAAAAGAGTAATTTTATTCCTGCATAGTGTACCTTCTTAGTGTCTCCTTGTATAGACTAGGGTTTCAGCCTTGGGGAGACTTGGGATCAACATGCAAAAGCAAGGAGAGCTAGTGCATCCTATGTCCTGGGCTACCACAGAGAGAAGCCATTCATCTAATACATACATAGTGACTCAGATTGCCCGGCAATGGTCAACCCCACAAAGAGTGATCTATGGCTAAATCTACAACAGCATGCTCAATATTGACAGGAAGTTGTTGTTTTTCTAACCATCTTGCAATATCTTTTTAAATGTTTTCACAGAAAACAGCCTTGAAAGATAGAGGTAGCATTTTATTTTGGGTCAGAAAAGCAGATTCATTTCCCAACCAAAACAATAAAAATTATGTTTTTTTCAGGGACAAGAATTAGGCAGGTTTGACAGCTCCTCATTCTAAGGCAGGGTTTTCTAAGCTTGGCGTCCCTCAGCTCTGACAAGGAGCCACTGTGCGCTTAGCATTCACCTGTACTTTCTTCCATTTCAGCTCCACAGGCCTTCGGGACAAGTGAAACAGTGCCAAGGTTCCGATGTCTGCTGTGTGGGCGAGAAATAAATTGTCCAGAAGTGCATCGTTTTCTTCTCAGTTCTATTTATGAGAGTGTGACAAGAAAACCTAGCAGCTCTGTGGTTGCTTAGGGATTGCCAGAGAACTTGATACACCGGGTGGACATTCCAGGGGATGCATCATCAAGAAAGAGTGAGCGAACAGAGTTTCTGGCTCGTAGGCTAAAGAAAGCTGTTTCCCCTGCGAGGGAAAGGAGAGGGCAAACAAATTGGGTTTACTGAAGCTACCAGTTGCCTGAAATTAATTGTTCAACCTATTGTTTATGGACATATGATCAAAACTTGACAATCAAAAAAACAGAATATTGATACTAACGCCAAATAACTGTTGTTAAGCTCCTTTTGTTTTGGTAAGGGAAAGAAAAATAACTAGACCAGGGTGACTGAAAAGGCTCTTTATAAAAATAACATGGGTAATATTAAAAGGCTATTTACAACAATAACTTGAATAAATATCCCACAATCAAAAGTTTGCTGCAATGTTTAACTTGGTAGTGACCATAAATAATCAGGAATTCAAGGTCTAGACAGATAAATAATGATGAGCAAAATATTTAACCAACTAAGCCATTTAGACAAGAAATAGAAGGTTACATTTTAAATGTCATACTTATTTCAGGCATTTTGCTTTGCTGCTTTTGGAGGGTCAGACATGTACGTGCTGTTACAGGTTTGTGATGAGACTGTGGGAGTGTGTTAAAGTGCACATTGTCTTAATAACAGCACAGCGCACACCAGTGAGGGGCTCCATAAGTTACATCCACTCTTTTACCAAAGTTTTTGCAAATTCTTTTAATATGTCATAAGCATGTCTAGATACTTTTGACCATTAAATTTACTACTTGTGTCCAAAATGGAAGTTGTCATTGAATTTACTGAAATTTCATTTCTCCTCTGGGATTTACAGAATATCTGTATATCTTTTCTTCTTATAGGTATGCACTGTTTTTATTTCTATTTACTTTATTTTTATTGTGTTTTTTTCATTACCATCTATCCCCCTTAAACTCCCAACCCCGTGATCACCACACGGTTGCACATGCCCCTGAGTCCTTTTACTTTTTTCTTGATCCTTCCACTCCTTAAATCCCCCAGGAGCTGTCAGCCTTCTCTCTAAATAGAAGTCTGTCTCTAATTTGCTTGTTAGTTCAATGTGTTCATTAGATGTTCATTAGATTCCACATACAAGTAAAATCATATGGCATATGCATTTTTGTGAATGGCTTATTTCACTTAGAAAATGTTCTCCAGGTCCATCCATGTTGTCTCAAAGCTAGAATTTTCTTCTTTTCGTGGCCAAGTAGAATTCCATTGTGTAAATGTACCGTCGTTGTTTTATCCGCTCATCCTCTGATGGAAACATTTGTTGCTTCCAGATCTTTTTTTTTAATATATTACAAATAAATTTGTGTTTATGATAGACAATTTGATAATCTTGATAACTTAATAAAGAAAACTAAATATCTCCCATAATTTCAATACCAAAGTTAATCATTGTTCATTTAAAGTATATGTTTCCAGTTTTAAATTTCATATCTTTTTCTATAATTAATAATGTGTTTCCATTATACTTCTATTTCATTAATATTTTTCAAAATCAATGTAATTGTTATGAAAGTATGCTGCAATGTACTTAACAGTGAGATGTAACATAAGGACAAATGAATCAAAGAAAGGTGTAAAAACAATTAAGGTAAAGTGCCTCCACAATTTATTACTCTTCTCCTTACTGAAAAATTGAATATATTTTCCCTTTTAATGAAAGAAACTTCTAGCCCTCCTCCAATGTGCTCTCTCTTTTCCCCTGAACTTGTAGCTGGGAGTTCAGCACAATGGGATTGCGAGTCATTAGCACATATTGCTCCTCCTCATTTGTTCTTTCTCTCCTCAGTCTGGAAAGCAGACGTAGGAGCAACTCAGTACTGTACAAAACTACCCAAGGAAGACCAGTCTCTTACAAAGAATCCCAATACCTGAATGACTCAGTCCCGCTGACCCATAGTGCTCACTCAGGACTATTGAAAGAGAAATACACTTTGTTCTCTATGCTATATTATATTGAATCTTTTCATCACAGCAGACTTCCCCCAACATGCACTTCTTATTTATATAATTGTACATTTTTCACAGCAATATTTAAATTTCTCTTTAGGTCTCTGCCTTGTCAATCAAGGTACTTTTTTTTAATTTAATCCCATAACTTTGGTACACAATAGAAATTTAGAAACAAGAGAAATGTCTATTTTTGTAAAAGAAATTTTTTTCAGAGTTGTCAGATTTGTTTAATATTACGAAGGCTTAAGTTTAGATAACATGATGCCCAATAATGTATGCTCACCACTGACCTCATATATGTAAGAACAGAAAAGGAAAAAATTCACTTTCAGCAACTGTGACCTAGAATTTATAATGATTCCTAAAATTTTATTCCTTCCCACTGTTACCTCTTTCAAAGATTATTTTACTATTTTTAAATTCCAGCCTTTTAAAACAATAACTACTTCTGAGAGTCCAGAGAGCCTATTAGATTGTGCTAAATTGACATAATCATTTGATTATTCAACATTATTACATGTCTGCAATAAAATAAACACTGTGCCACTTATTCAGGAAACACTGATGAGAGATCACTGGCCTTTGTAGAGAAGTAATACATGATAAAGTAATTTTAAAAAGGGCTTTATGGGTTTCATAATTACAAACCCTACCCCAGTTTCAAAAGTTGTAGGAAACTTCCTAGAGGAGGTGTCAACACTGAGCCCTAAAGAATAAGGAGTCATCCAGGTGAAGAAGGGAGGAGGGTGGGAAAGACTGTAACCAGCAATGCAGTGAAAATCTGGGAGAGCCCCTAAGTGTGCTAACTCCTAATGTTCTCACCTCTTTCAGGTTGGTTACTTATCTTGCCCTCTCCACCCTGTATTTTCTTCCTCTTAATCCAATTACTTTTCTAAGCAGTAAGGTGGTACTTACCAGAACAATGGAAAACTACTTTTTTTTCTTATTGACCTCATTCAAAACCAGCTGGGGAAATAAAAAACCCTTCATCTTACATGCAATTTATGTCTTTTACACCAGAACATTACTATTCTCTATAAAAGAGAAATATCCACGTAGGATGTTTAAATCTATGGTGTTTGTGCATGAAGAAGCATGATTTTCAAAGTGCTTTTGTGGCTCCTTAAAGATGGATGAGCCATTCAATCATTTGTCTAAACTTGTGTGTTTAAAACTGGAGAAAATAAATGGGCCTTTAGTGTGGTCTCTAGGTCATGTAATCACACATGTCTGCAATCTCTGGATTTAAGCAATGATAGTACCTGATTGATGGCACAGGAGTAAATGACTTAGATACTTCTGGCCTTCCTACAAAAACTCTAAAAAATAGGTGTTCAGGTCTGTTGCAATTTATCAGATGTTTAAGCAATGATTGAAGTGGCTTATGTTCTAGGTTTTGTGATAAAATAACACAGTTGTTTATTTTATACTCATTCAAGTATTGTCATAAACATTTATTTTATATAAAGGATCATTAAAGTGTATTTCAAAATTTATATGTATATAAAATACATAAAGTTATGATATGCAACATATATAGTGTATTGATATAAAGAAAACTTCCTTCCAAGGAATTAAAAGTAAAATATTGAAAATTCATTAAATATACACTCTTTGGAATAGATTTTTAATACATTTTAATATGACATTAAATTTTTTAGTTAACAACTATTAGTTATAAACTGAAAAATCTATCTACTTATAATTATTATATAAAATTACAGTAATTATATATGCAGTTCAAAGGAAAACTGCTTAGAAAAATGCTCTGAACAGAGAAAAAATTGATTTTTAAAAAAGTACTCATTAGTATTTGGATAAAATTCCTATTTTGAATAATAAAAAAGCAGAAATAATCTGAGCAAGTGATTGCATTTAAGTAATTCAATTTTAAAATTAAAATTTGCAAAATGCAAATATTATATTTATAATGCATGTTTTATAATCCAAAGATGGTGCTAATATAATAGTATAGATGCAATTCTGTGAACAGAACATTTTTTGTTTTATGAGAAATTAGGGGTTTAAAAATATTTAAAGAGTTTCAAAATAAAGCCTATTTTTTACAAATAAACCAAATAAGGACAAAAATGTGAGGTTTCCAAGACTTAAAATGTTAAAAAGTTGTGCCAATTTTTGTTTTTATTGGGTGGTTTTTTCTATCACTTAATGACATCATTTGATCAATGCAGATTGTTATTGAAAAATTTAACAGATTTGCCATTTGTTTAAAAAAGCTAACAAAACAATACTATGTCATCTTATATATTCAGTTTTTCAAATAATAGCATATGAAAACAAAAACACAAAAATATTTTTAAAGTATACTGTTCAGTCTAACTATATTATAATAGGAACTTTGCATCTATAATTGCTTTCAAGTATTTTTTTTAATCCTCACCCAAGGACATTTTCAATTGCTGTTTTGGAGAGAGGGAGGAGAAGGAAGAGAGGAAGGGAGAGACAGAAACATTCATATGAGAATCAATTTTTTGCTTTTGTAAGCACCCAGACCCGGGATCCCTGCAGGACTAGGTATCATTCGCCTCTGGACTGGGGATGAACCTGCAACCCAGGTACGTGACCTGACCAGGAATCAAGCCTGCAACTTTTCAGTTACGGGGCGATGTTCCAACCACTGATCTACACTAGTCAGGACTCAACTATTTTAAATATCAAACTCAAATGTTGCAATTTAATATTAATAAAATATTACTTCATTAGATGTATTTACTCATTCAGGTCCAGTCTCACCAGAATGTCTCTCATTCTCACCTAGTGACTGAAATCTAAATGTGTGCTGTCCTCAAGGGCTCATGTTTAGGTATTTATCAAACTTTATATTCACCCCCCAAGGAAGTTTTCTATTGGTTTAGGTTCTAAAAAGGTTAGAATAAACATTTCAGATTCTGAGCACTAACACACACATACATACAAAATGTTCTGAGCTCCTACTTAAAAAATTTATTTATAAACATTCAGTGCAGAATTTATTCCTCCCAGCTATACGGTGTATTACAACTTCATGTGTGATTAGACTTGTCAGATTTAGCAAGTAACAATATAAGTTGCGGAGTTAAATTTGAATTTGAAATATGTTTTAGTATAAGTATGTCCCATGCAATATTAGAGACATTATCTATCTAATCTGTCTATCATCTATCATCTATCTATTATCTATCTATCTATCTATCTATCTATCTATCTATCTATCTATCATCATCTATCTATCATCTATGTATCTATGTAGCTATCTATCCATCTACGTACCCATCACTTACTTTTTGTCTAAAGTTTAAATTTAACTGGGCATCTTAGATTTTACTGGGAAATTTTTGTGACATGTAGTGCTTAACCAGGTAACTAAGCCACTGTTTCTTCCAATGCTTGCCCCAACTGGTTTGTTGTTGCTGTTGTTTTTATTTTCTGCGCATCCTTGTCAGAAACTCTGCATTTCTACTGTAAACAACCAGCTGGTACCTTTGTTCAGTTTGGATAGAACTTGAGTGCTTCATGATAAGTGAAATAAGTCAAATGGTGGAAGACAAAAACTGTGTGATATCACATATATGGAAGCTAAAAAAAAGCAGAACTCAGAAACAGAGACAAGGGTCATCAGGGGCTGGGAGCTGGAGGAAAAGGGGAGGTTCTGGTCAAAGAGTAAATCTTCCAGGTATAAGAGGAATAGATTCTGGGATATAATGCACAGCATACAGATTGTAGTTAACAATACAGTTAAATACTTGAAAGTTGCTGAGAATAAATCCTAAATGTTCTCACTGTGAAGAAGAAATGGCAATTATGTCATATAATTCAAGTATTAGCTCACGCTATTCTGGTAATCATTTTGCATTACATGTGTATCAAATGAACATGTCCAATTATACAATGTTATGTGTCAACTACATCTCAGTGAAGCTGGGAAAACTAGCTTATAGGTGTATTTTACTGTTTGAGAGAATTGTTCTTCCTTGCCCCCTTGAAGTTAGATATGATCACGTAACTTTTTCCCCCAGTAAAATGTTAGCAGAAGTGTCCCTTGAGAACAGTAGCCTTAAGAGCTAGGATAAGACTTACATTCTTTCTTCCTATTGCTTAGGTGATTTTGGAAGCTTGTGTTAAAATGGAGTGTCTGAATAATAGATTAGCAAAACTTCCTTGGTGACCCATTTTGGATACATAGCCTTATTAAAAAATATACTTATGTTTAGAATTTAGAGTAATCAATGTATGGAGTGGACCCATCTCCTGCTGATGAATATAGCCCCTAGAGATAATCTGAATCATAAGATTAGACAGGTTTATATGTCTAAGATTGTGAGTCCTTTATTATGCAGCTATAAATCAAACATTAAAATCATTGTCCATTTACTTTTATTTTATTTTACTTTATTATAATTTTTATGTATTTATTTTTATTTTACTTTTTCCCATTACCGTTTATCCCCATTACACCCTCTTCCACCTTCAACCACTCCCCTAACCACTACAGTCACCACACTGTTGTCCATGTCCATCAGTCCTTTTTCTTTTTTGCTTGATCCCTCCACCCCCAAGCCCCGCCCCTAAACTGTCAGCCTGCTCTCTATCTAGGAGTCTACATCTGCTGTGCTTGATAGTTCATTTTGCTCATTAGATTCCACATGTGAATGAAATCATATGGTATTTGTCTTTCTCTGACTGGCCTATTTCATTTAATTTTAAATAGAAATTGAAGGACAATTTTTTCTCATTTCCGCTGGAAAAAATAGATTAGATTTTATACTCTAGATTTCTATTTTCTTTAAAAATAATGGCACAGAAATGAAAGCCAGATTTTTAATTCCATGCAGCTCTAAAAGAATATAACTAATTTTAGAAACAACACTCAATTTAATATCCTATGAATACTTATTGCATTATCTATTAATCATCTATAAATGAGCTTATCTCTAATGAATTATTTATATATTAATTAAAAATTATAATCCATAGAAGTAATTATCAGCATATTTTATTGAATTAAATTAAAGCTCTCTATTTTCATTTGTACTAAAAGTAATATGACATTTTAAACTACCCTGGTTGTTATTTTAAAAAATGTTAATGTATTATTTATTCACTTATTTAAGAAAAATTAATAGCCTTCTGAATATCTGATATTCAAATTCTTTATAGCAATCTATGTTGCATCTGACCAACATGTGAACAATTTAAATTTGTTTAACTTGTTGACAAATTATAGGAAAGCATCATCTGATGAATATAAAGAATACACTTGACCAGATTGAATGAGAAGTACTCACTGTATGGAAGACAGATTCAAACACTTTACTGTGCTTACACTGGTAACTCAATTTCCCTACGTTAGAGTTTTGCACGTGGATTCCCATTTTTAGTGAATATGTATGTGTTTGGGTCTTCTCATTTGTTTTCCAAATCAGTTTTATTAGTCTTGGATTTCAGAGAATTTCACTTGGTTTTCACAGTTTAGTTTATTAGCTAATGTCCACTAGTATTACTCATAGGTTTGCTGGGTTTCTTACAGTTTTTATATATTGTTAGTATTTCTTGTAGTTTTCTGGGTTTCTATTCCATAATTTTAAAAATTCTTAAAATTTTAATCTTTGAATTAAGCAAATAGTCAGAAAGACATACAATCCTTATACATATATTTATGTCTAATGCAAATTTAAAAAGCTACACATATAACTTTGCATATGGTAATACTAACTTTCATTCAAAATGAACGATCACTATGAAATTGATACAGTTTTGGTATTCAATCGCTATTCGCCTGTCATTTGTCAAGATCAACTGCTGTGGCTTTCATGTGATCCCAGAATGTATATTCATATAATTTTTAATGTATCAAATTTTCACACTTGAAATTACCTAGATTTACATGTATTATCCCCAAAAATAGGTGAGGTTCTCAAAGAATAAAAGAGTCCCATATTCAGTCTTATATCTCTTGCATCAGAAATAAAGGGGAAATATGGAAGTTTGTTAAATGAGTTTGGAATGAATGTTTGTTCCAATAACTTCCACTGTACTTTGGTATAACCAAGCACAATATTTGAATTTAATAGAGATACATTTTGACTCTTCATTTCCTGATTAGTGATGAGCTGTTTTCTTTTATTAAGAAATCTGTGCATTGCCATACTAGTTCCTGCATATTGCACGTATTCATTAACTTTGCTCCTTCTCTCCTGTTTATTGGTTAGGTTGGATTACGTATTCTTTCAGACTACCTTGGCTCTACCCACTCAAGAAGCAAATATAGATAACCTCACATTTGAAAACAATACACTGAAGAGGATGTAGAGCATCAGCTCATGTGGCTCCTCCCCACTTTATGAGACCTTTTCAGTTACTATGCAATTCTAAAAACGGGTCATTAATTCTTTCTCTAGATTTTTTAAATAACTAGAATGTATGAGTGGGTAAGAGTCACATATTCACTTATTTAGTCAGTTAGTTATCAAGTATGCATTCAGTATTTACAATAGATAATTCAATATGTTCCTTAGAATGAGCAAGGCATGGACCCTCTCAGGAATTAGCTCATGATTTATGAGGCCAAATAAAAGAAGTGAATATATGAATTAAAATTAAATGCAATTTAAAATATACCAACATAACTAAGAACAAAGGAGGAAAACATGAAATCAGTTGAAGAAGAGCAATTAAAAAATAAAAGATTTAGTATTTGAAATGGGCCTTGAGATGGTCGTGATTTTCACAGGTAGAGATGAGCGAAGGAATCAGATGATCCCTTGTTGCTGGAGACAACAGCAACAAAATAATAATAAAGTCAAGGACAGAGGGAATTTCAAAGAGACACATCAGAGTTAAATGAAAATATAGATGTAGATACTGGGCACAGAAAAAGTTGAATATCAGGTAAAATTTTCCAAATTTATTTAATAATATTTAAGAAGTCCCTGGAAGAGATTGAAGAGTGTGACATAATCAAGGCTGTGTTCTATTACTATAAATCTGTCCAACAATGATAAAAGAGGAGGAAAGGGAGATATTTGAGTGTTTGAGAGATTGGGCAATTATAAATTCCTAGGTAATCAATAATGAAGATGATATAAGATAGTGGTAGTTTTATTACATCCATGTACTGCATAATGGTGTTTCAGTCAACTATAGACCACAGATACTATGGTCTCATAAGATTTAATGAAGCTGAAAAGTTCCTATCACTTAGCATCTTAACATCACAGCACAGCACAATACTCACATGTTGTCAGTGATACTGGTGTAAACCAATCTACTGTGCTGCCAGGTATATAAAAATATAGCACATACAATTCTATACAGTGCATAATACTTGAGAGTAATAATAAATAACTATGTTACTGGTTTTGATATTTATTATATTATGGATGTTTACTATATTGTTTAGGCTGTATTCCTTCTATTTATAAATATAAAACTTGCTGTAACACAGTGTTCTGTGTTATGCCAGCATCAGCCTCATGCATCTTCTGTTTACCACGTCTCTCTTTTTTAAATTATTTTATTGTTATTCAATTACAATTGTCTGCATTGTCACCACATCTCTTTACTGCACTGTTTTCTCTCATGCTTGACTTAATTCCATGTTGTTCTGTTCCATATGGCCCCTAAATATACAAAATCCACTACTAATGTTGCCAATTGAGAGGCCATATCAAGTGATTTCCTTGGAAACAAAATGAAAAGTGATAAAGAACTATAAAGGTGGAAAATGAGTGATGATTATTTCTCACCAATCTGGCATGTTACATTTCACCATAACAATCTTGAAGGGAAAAAAGTGACAAAAACTGTTAACAGATCTGCTGTATTGAAGGTGATGAGACTACCAAAAATTCAAGAAGGGCTTGTATCAGATATGGAGAAACTTCTGATGACCTGGACTGAAGAGCAGAAACCAAAGTGTATCCCTCAGCATCAGGATGACCACAGCCACAGCCACAGCAAACGTTTGTTTGCGATGATAAAAGAGAAGGCTGGACCTGATACAACTTGCATTTACTGCTGGATCTGGGCGGCTTAAACAATTGCGTAATATGAAAGTGATTGGTGGGTCTGTGAGTGCTGATGTGAAAGCAGCTAAAGAATTTTTGGAAACTCTAACTAAGCTGACTGTGGGGTGAAATTACTTGCCAGAGCAAATTTTTTTATATAAATGGAACCTTTCTATACTGAAACAGACACCAGGAAGGACATTTATCCATAAAGACGCCAAATCAATGTCAAGTTTCAAGGCTTTTAAAGACAAGATAACAGCAGTCTTGCTTGGGGGCCATGTTAAAGGCTACAAATGGGAACCCTTTGGGATCTGGCACAGTGGGAACCCTTTAAGCATATTAGTAAGCACACACTGCCAGTGTGCTACGGAGGCAATAAGAAGTCACGAGTGACCCAGCTCCTCTTCCAAGATGCCCTCCTGAATTGTTACGGGGGTGACACGGAGAAGTACTGTTTGGAGAATAATACACCTTTCAAGATTTTACTTATTGTTGGTAATGCTCTTGGACATCCTCCTTTTACTGTTAGTCTGCATCCCGATATCAAAGTGGTCTTTGCTTCTCTAAACACCATCTGTTTGAACCCAACCAATGGATCAAGGAGTTATAGCAGCTTTTCAAGACCTACTACCTGAGGAGGACCTTTACGCAGCCTTTACTGAAACTGAGGAGGACACTGAGATGACATTGGCGAAATTCTGGATGATTACATCACCTATGTCTGTGTCGAGAGACTTGCTTGGGCTTGGGGTGATGTCACCAAGGGGTATGGGGATGGCATCTGGGAGAAGACTCCCAAAAGGTTTGTTCTTGACTTCAAAGGATTTGCCAAGTCTGAGGAGGTTACAAAACTCAGCAAGCCTGTGATTGAGATGGCAAACAGCTTTTACCTGTGTGTAAATAAAAAGGACATTGAGGAGCTTCTAGAAGCGGTTCCTGAGGAATTGACTGGTGAGGACTTGTAGGAACTGGAGTGTATACACATAGCTAAAGGAAAAAAAAACTGAAGAGGAAAAAAAACTTTCAGAAACCCCACAGTGAAGTGTTTAGAATCTTTGTGCAGACCCCAAGTTTAAGAACATGGACCCCAACACCAAAAGCTTTTTATTAATGAAGAGAAATGTTAATGGCATATCATTTTCTCACAAGCAAATTTAACAATGAAAAAAAAGAAACACCTAAAACTTATGTAATGTTATTTAAAATGTTACTCTGGTAAATTTAATTTTTAAAAATAGTAAAGAAGAAAACAATTTAAAAAGAAAAAGAAAAAAGGAATGAACCAAGCAAACTGTCATGGATATATTTATCAAAGGAATGATGCTGCCTCAAAAAAGAGTCTCAGGCAGGTCGTTCTGGAGGTAATTCCAGAAGGCACTGCCGTCACAGGAGACGACTGCTCTGTGCCTGTTACTGCACCTGAAGGCCTTCCAGTGAGATAGGCTGTGGAGGGGGAAGACAGTGATGTGTATGATTCTGATCCTTTGTAGGCCTATGGTAACATGTGTCTTTGTGTTTTACTTTTTAACCCAAAAAAATTTAAGTAAAAAAAGAAAATTTCAAAATTAAAAAAGAAGCTTATTGAGTAAGAATATAAAGACATAAAATATTTTTGTATAGGTGGACAATGTGCTTGTGTTTTAAGCTTAGTGTTATAACAGAAGAGTCAAAAAGTTAAAAAATAAAATGTTTATAAAGTAAATAGTGTAAACTAAAGTTAATTTATTATTGAAGAAACAGATCTTTTCTAATAATTTAGTATAGACTAAGTGTAGAATGCTTATGAATAAAGTCTACAGTAGTGTACAGTAATGCCCTAGGCCCCCACATTCACTCACCCCGCATACACAGATTCACTGAGACCAATGTCTAGTTCTGCCAGCACTACTTATGGTAAGTGCCTAATACAGGTGTACCATTTTTATCCTCTATACATAGTTTTACTGTATCTCTTTTATGTCTAAGATCTGTTTAAATACACAAATACTTACTGTGTTATAGTTTCTGAAGTATTCAGTAAAGTAACAAGCTGTACAAGTCTGTAGCCTGAGAGCAATAGGCCGTACCTTTTAACACAGGCATGTAGTAAGCTACCCCATGCATTTCTGTAGGTGCCCTCTCTAATGCACGCACAATGAAAAAAAATCACTTGAGGTCCCATTCTCAGCTGGATCCTGTCATTAGGTGATGCATGACAGTACAAACTTTAGATTTTGTTAGACTGTTTTACCTACATGGTTGTTTCATGGCCTGACTCACCTGTCCTGACAAAAACAATTCTTGAGATGCTAATATAAATTATAGAATAGATAGTTTCACTTAGTAATCTTGACAAAAGCCACTATTCAGACTTCACCGTCCAGCACTGCATCTCTCACCACTTTCCCAGTGTCCTCATTACTTAACACTATCCTCTTGAAAACCCAGCCCCTCTTATTTCCTTCCTTTCCTCAATGCACGCTGTCCTCCCTTCCTTCTCTACCTGATGGGCTCCTACTTCAATGCATCGATTTGGATGTCAAAAGTTGTAAAAACAAAAACAACAACAACAAAAAAAAAACAGAAAACAATTTCAAATAGCTTAAACACTAGTGGGAATATAGTGGCTTTTATAACTGAAATATGTAGGTTTAATAATGAGTTAATTTAACTAGCTCTAAGCTGTATTAAGGACTGCTTTTTAATTTTCTTCTTGTTCTTTTAATCATAAGATCTAACTATCACCATTACTTCAAATTTATCTCAAAATCACTTGCCTTCAAAGAGTTCTTTTATTCTCTGTCAGTGTTTCTACTGTCTCACAAATTTATCTCATTTTCAGCATATCGCCACTTCAAATAATAGTAATTTTAATAATAAATGCTCTTGAATAATATTAACAGTCATAAAAGACTACACATTAATTAGAGGAAGGTCTAATATCTCAGAAAACTTTTTAACCTTCTTTTGATACTCCTCCAAATAGTCTGAGTGTCCTGACAAATTCTCAAATATCAAGTAGTCCTGCTGATAACTTTAAGTACTATCATTTGCAAAGCAAAATGCCTTGTTGGAAATATAAACCTTTGAAAATCTCAGGGTGAGGCAAGTTCACTGAACAGTTTAGGATCAGAAACTCTTTCTCCCCACATTCTTAGTTATTTGTACTGCCATCATGGTAGAAAAAGGCTGGCAGGAAACTAAAGATGATGTTTTAATATTTTAAGTTTTTGAAGATATCTTTCTGAATCAGATCTGAAGTAGGATGCTGCCTATATCTCATGATGTAGGTAACACGACTCCCCAAATAATTCCTAGATCTCCACTGGCCAGAAGTTCCTTTGATGTTTGAAATTGGATCAGAATCTCTGAAGGGCCATACGTATTAAAAAGAAACTCTAGGAAAGGTTGTAGTAGTCAAATCACTGCTGTGATTTGTTGAAGATTTTTCGTTTTGAGACAGTGGGGTAAGCAGTTTGTATATATTGTACTTTTTATCTCACGCAGCCTAGAAGGTGGGAATTGTTGTTCTCTCCACTTTTCTAGTCGCAAAACTGGGGATTCCTGAGGCTCAGCAATTAGCCCAGTGTCGCTGAGACAGAAAAACAGGAGAGCTCGGGACTTAACTCTGATCTCTCTAATACCAAAGCTAATACCCATAGGCATTTTTTTTATTCATTCATTTAATATTTATGAAGCGTTTGTGATGTGACTGACATTTTTCTAAGAGCTGTGGATTAAGTGATGAATGAGAGAGATGTGATTCCAATGATCATATTTGAGAAGTAGACTATAAATAAATATATGTATATGTATATACTTAAAATAAGAAAAGTAAAGTAATAAGTTTGGTGTGAAGAATAGGTAGGATGATGTGATAAGAGAAAGTGGGGACCATTGCAAGCGGTGAATCAGAGAAGTCCTCTCCAAGAAGTGGGCATTCTAAGGGTTAGGAATGTTAAGAAATTGACCATCTGAAACCAGGTGTAAAAAAACTTCTGTAAGTATGAGCTTGGTTTGAACAACAAAGCAAAAGTAAGTAGTATATCTGGAACATAGTGGAGTAAGGAGGGAGAAAAAAAGCAGAGGCCAGACCAAGAATTTTGGATTTAATTCTAAATGTAATAGGAAATCTATGGTACTTTTAAGCAGGAAAATGAAACTCTGGCTACTGTGTCCAAAATAACTTGTATGGGAATGGAGACAGAGGTAGAGCAAATAGGAAGCAAATAAAATAGACCAGGAGAGAAATAACAGCAGCTAGATGAGGGTGTTAGGAGATGATCTAGAAAAATGTAGATTAACTGGGAATACATTGGTAAGATGAAAAGAGTTTATTTCACTGGTTCCTTGTTGAATGAATATTCTTCAAACCATTATAGGATACCAATAAAACATATCCCTTATGAAGTACTTATACTTTAGTGAATTCACAAATATCTCTCGCTCTATGGTACTAATGTTTAAGGTTATACAAATTCCTCCTATGTGTGTCATCATATTAGACCATTTACTGAAATCATAAATAATGCTAATTCATGATAGTATAAATAAAATGTAAAAAATAACACTTTAAAATCCTTATTATGGCTGGAGGAAAAAATCTTAAAATTTATAAGATGTACATCATGAGGCCTTCCCATATTTTATTGTATCACTGTGATTTTAGGCATATAATTTATAAAGTCAAATAATTATTTCAAATTGAATGCAGAAGTCTATATTGTAATATATGAATGCTCTATAAATTCCATGATATCAGTGAAGTGATGAACTATGTACTGCTAAATGTTTAAATATCTTCTTTTCCTTAGTCTTTCAGCAAGGTTTATATAGCTTGATTTCCAAACAAAGGTCTACATTTTCAGTACTATCATTTAAATTAGGGAATCAAATAGACTCATAAATCTCAGAAAAAAAGACATCTTTGTGTCTAGGGTTTCGTTTTACCTTACTTACATGGTAATAAACAAGCTTATTAAAAATTCATGAAGGCTGTCAGAAGACATGAATCTCTGGGGTCTGAGACCAAGGACTCTATTACTTGCGGTATGGCAAGAAGAATAATCATAACATTTGCCTCAGTAGTTACTGATCTTCAAATCCCTCAGGAGTAACGCAGATGGGCCCATGTGGAGAGTGTAAATGCTATGGATTACAATACCATAGCTCATTCCATTTCATTGTTGAGTGCTATTGATGGTATACATGTACCAAACCTGGGAAACATTAATATTTGGGGCTCTTTGCTTTTACAGTAAGTATTAAGAAAGTCTGCTCTTTGTATTGGAGGAGGGAGTTATCCCTCAAGGATGCTTGTTACAAGTATAATCCTGAGAAATGACCTGGGTAAAAAGTGGCCAGGACCCCATATCCTTGGTGTAGTCAAGAAGAACATGTCTTAGTGATATGGTGTGTGAATGGCTGCCACCAACAGTATATGCATAAAGTTCCTAGGATTCAATCTAACAAGAATATAAATAAATCATTTTAAAACTTTTTGACCCAGTGATCCCACTTCTGAGAATATATTCAAAGAAATCCAAAACACTAATTCAAAAGAACATAAGCACCCCTATATTCATTGCAGCATTATTTACAATCAACGAGCTCTAGAAACAGCCCAAGTGCCCATCAGTGGATGAGTGGATAAAATATCTATGGGACACTTAAACAATGGACTACTACTCAGACATAAAAAAAGAAGGAGAAAAAAATTTTACCCTTTGCGACAGTATGGATGGCTTTGGTGGACATTATGCTAAGTGAAATAAGCCCATCTGAGAAAGACAAATACCATATGATTTCACTTATGGGTGGAATCTAATGAACAAGCCAAGCTTACAAGCAAAATAGAGACAGACTCATAGACAGAGAACAAGATGACAGCTATGGGTAGTCCTTAGGCTTTGGAGGGATTGAAGAAAAAGAAAAAGGACTCATGAACATGAACAACAGTGTGGTGATTGCAGAGAAAGGGCATATTAAGGGAGTAAAATGGTCATGGGAAAATACAATAAAAATATAAATAAATATTTATTAAACATAAAAAGAGTATAATTAGTGAAATATAATAAAATCACAATTCAGATTGTAAGGTTTCTAAATTACTTTTGTTACTACTAAGATTGTTGAAATAGTGACAGTGATTTTTTTCCCCACCATTGTCTTGTTCCCCTAGAAATTTTCTACCCTCTTGCTTTTAAATTTACATTCATTGTGAAATGTTCTTCAAACCTTTCCCATTTATTTTGCTGAATTTGTGTGGTCTCAAGTAATTAATCTTATAGAATATCTGTGTTATAGTATTCCCAACTTACATCCCTGGATTTCAAAAGCATGAAAGTATCCTTGACCTTGTTATCCAGGTCTTCTGTTTATGAAGACATATCCAATACAGTTTTGATTTTCCGTGTTATTTCTATTCATCTCTTTGCTGTTAAAAATGCATGCAGTTTGGGATAGAGCCATATTATTTAAGAAACTTGAACTGTAAAATATTTTAGTATTGTTAATTTGTGTTTTGGTTTCAATTGTTTACATGGCTGGGGGAATCAAAAATTAAAATGATTCAAGTGACTTAACTCTATTGTAACAATTTCACACTAGGCTACAGAAAGAATATGAAGAAGACTTGGGATCAAAATTTTGCCCCCTGAATCACAGCCCTGGTCATCAGACTACAAATGAAAAGAAACAGCTGTAACTCAAAGCCAGGTGAACTCTGGTAGTCAATATTGAGATATAAGCTTTCTTATACTTCCTTGTATCTTTCAGCAACACCTCTTCTCTAAGACATATGTGCAGTCTAGTATTTCCTTCCGCATAATTTCTCACCTTGGCTAACATAGGGGTCAGTACAAGGCCTAACTCCTCATAAAAGGATAAAATTTCCCTAGTGTAACAATTCATTCGTTCCAGTGTTACCTCCATCCTATCATTGTCATCACTCAGCCTTTACTGGACAAATTAAGACATTTATATATTAGGATGTCATTCATTTTTCATATAAATCTGGACTGAAAATCAAAATGCATACAGTTTGATGCATGCAAATCAAAATGCATCAAAACTAATCTGCCTCTCCAAAATCTTGTATTAATAAATTATTTTTTATTTGGAATAAATATACATTTGCATGTAGTTGTAAGAAATAATACAATAAAATCCTGTGTATCTTTACCCAAGTTTCCTCTATAGTACTTCTTGCAAAAGTATCTCACAATATGATAACCAGGATATTGACACTGGTACAGAAAATACCCTCACATTCTGGATATATGAGGTCTGTCCAGAACGTATCCAACCATGTAATTTGAAAAATACAGACACTTATTAAAGAAGATAAAATATACAAGAAACATTGCACATAGGACAATAATACCTCAGTCCCCATCAAAGTAGGGACCTTGGGACCTCACACAGTTCTCCCAGTCACCATCAGCTGCCCCATTATACCTTCCTGAATCTCATTGACAGTCTGAAATCTCTTCCTTTTCAAAAGTGATTTTAGTTTTGGGAAAAGCCAGAATTCACAGGGTGCGAAATCTTGGCAGTAGAAGGGCTGGGTCACCTGGTGATTTGATATTTCATAAAAAACTGCATGAGACATGATGCATGAGTGGGGGTGTTGTCCTGATGAAACTGCCAATCACCAGTTGCTTATACCTGCAGCCTCCTATTCACCACACAAGGATCCTCAGATTGTGCTTTATAACCACACTCACTTCCCTCCCACACTTAATCCCTTGACAAGCAATCATCTATTTCCATTTCTAAAATGTTTTTATTTCTAGAATGCTATGTAAATGGATCATATAGAATGTAACACTTCGTGACTGGATTTAATCACTCGGCATAAATCTCTGGAGATTCATGCAGATTGTCATACGGACCATAGTTTGTTCCTGTTTATGACTGAGTACTATTCCATAGTATGACTATACCCAAGTTCATATAACCCCTCATCCAGTGAAGGGTATCAGAGGTGTCCAGTTTGGGATCTATTACCAATAGCTGCTATGAATATTCTCGTATAATATTTCAAGTGAACATAAATTTTTATTTCTCTGGGATAAATACCCAAGAGTACAATTGCTGAGTTATATAATAGTTGCATGTTTAGATATTAGGACACTGGCAAGCTGTGTTCCAGAGTAACTATACCATTTTACATTTCTACTGGCAAAATGTAAGTGGTCCAGTTTTTATGCATCCTTGGCAGCATTTGGTGTTGTCAATGGACTTCACATTGATTGTTATGATAGGTGCAGTAATATCTCATTTTGGTTTTAGTTTTCATTTCCTAGATGTTGAATATATTTTCATGTACTTATTTTCCAACTATATATCCACTTCAGTGAAATTTCTATTTGTGAATATTTTCTATTTTCTAATTGATTTTTTAAATATTTTTACCTTTGTTTGAGAGTTCTTTATTTTGTCTAGATATGAATCTTTAGCTATGTGACTTGCAAAGACTTTCATGCAGTCTTTAGCTTGTCTTTTTAGTTCTTAACTCTTCCTCAAAGCAAAAATTCTTAATTTTGGTAAAGTCTAATTTATAAACATTTTCTTTATGGTTAGGGCTATTGGCTATGAAGTCTTTATTTTACCTAGCCCTAGAGACTAAATATTTTTTCAATTGTTTTTATAATTTTATGTTTTACATATTAAGTAAATGATCCAGTTTGAATTGATTTTTTATATAAGATTTGAAGCTTAGGATGAAGTTTAATTTTTTTCCTATGGATGTTCAATTGTTTTAGCACCTTTTGTTATAAAAAATTATAATTCATCTCTTGAACTGCTTTTTTACTTTTATCAAAAATGACTTGGTATAATTTTGTGGTCTGTTTCTGGGTTTATAGTTTCATTGATGGATATGTGTTTTTTCTTCTACCAAATCACACAGTCTTATCACCAGAGCTATGAAGTAAGTTTTGAAGTCAAGTTGACTGATTCCTTTCACTTTATTCTTTAAAAAAAAAATGGTTAGCTATCTTATCTTATTAGCTTTTCCATACTGATGTCAGAAAAAAATGTTTTCTATATCTACAAAATGTCTTTCTGGGATTTTGATAGGAATCATATTAAACCTACATCCAGAAATATATTGAATCATTTTGATTCTATCTGGCAGATGGATTTTTAGCTTGGATAACCAGCACACACACATATACAGGAAGGAAAGTTCTACTTACAGCTTAACACAGCCCCTTAGCACAAGAATTGTGTATCTTTGACTGCTATTGAAATTGACACAAAACAACTGACAGATTGTCATCTTTCTATTTTTCTAAGAGAATATCTATACTCAGGAATTCATAGCTAGCAGCTAAATCAAGAATTGTTACTCATTTGCACAGAGGAACAAAAATATATTTGTCTTTTAGATCCACTTATTTTCTGATTGAAAGGTATTTAAAAAACATCTGAGAGTGTGCCTTTTCTAGATAACTCTTTTGTGGTTACATTCATATGTAGGGGGAAGTCATGCCTCTTCCCTCAAATTAAGAAAACGCAACACTGACCAGGGCCAATGCCAAGGACACAGTCAGGACACAATGCTAGGAGTTGAAGCTTTTAGTTCATGAAGCAAATGGTTTAAAATCCCTAGCCTCCCATGGTTTCTCTGGAGTCTATGTGTCTGTGCATCCTCTTCTCTTTGGAAGTCTCTTTTAAGCTATTGTTTGGCTCCACTTCGTAGTTTCTACTTTAAAGATAGAAATAATGGCGTTTAAAATCTTTGTTATAGATATGTATTTAACTGTCTTGACCATGAACAAACAACTAGAAGACACTCAGAAAACTAGGCCTAAAAAGTGACCATCAAATAAATTTGCCTTTAGGTCAAGGTCATGACATATCCTTCATGTGTCATTGGAGAACTCACCCTTCCCTGTTTTCCTTCTCTCTGGCTTCCCAGCCCTGTTTTATGACCTTTAGTGGGGGCTGCTTTGAGCACACCAGGCAGAATTGAAGGACACACTCTTGAATCATAATTGAGGCCATGTAACTTTTAGAGCCCATGTAAAAAAGAATTTACATGGGCTCTAATCTATATGAACATAAACTACTTATTAAAAAGTATAAGGATTTCTTAGCCATTTAAACTACTATCATTACATCTCAGAAATAGTCAGTTGTCAACCTCAAACCTCTTTGAAGAAATAGTAGCCTGCCCTCTTTTTTAATTTAATAAACATGTATTAGATGCTTGTCATGTGTGAGAAACACAGTTGTAAAATGTTAAACACATGCATATACCTAGTGATCCCAAAAACACTGAAAAATAGGTTACTCTCATTTTATATTTCTTTCTTTAAATTTTGGATCAAACAGTTTAAGCTCTCTGCCCACCAACACACAACACAGAAGGCTAAACTGGGATTCAGAGTCTGTGTCTGTCTCATTGGTATCAAGCAGCGATCATTCCATTCTGAAGCATATGTTGGGAGTCACTTTGTGTCAGACGTTGTGCTAGGACTCCTGAAGGAGAGTCAGTCTGCTTACAAAGAACACATTTTCCAGTCGGGCAGATAAAATACAAACATTCTAAATATGCAAATGCTATGCTAAAGGCATAAAGGCAGTGCAATGGTGCTTAAAAAAGCAAGGATGGAATGGAAACTAAAATCCACATATGTTCTATATCTTAGGGTATTCTGCTTTCCCAGGTGAAAGCTCAGCATCAAGACTGAGTGAAGAGGATTGAATGTATCTGCCATTTCTCACACCTCTGGCTTCATTTCTCTCTTTTTCCTCCTCCTAGAGAGAGGTATAAAAACCACAGGTGATAGTAGCAACTCTGAATGCTCTTGTATCAGGTATGAACCTTCAGTCTTCCCTTTGCTAGACGGGTTCTTGAGTTTCAGAGAGAAAGACATTCATTCAGGATTTGGGCAAGTATTTCCAAATGACATGAAGAAATCCAATATGTCAAAAATGTTTTGTGAAAAAGCCAAGGATAATAAAGAACAAAACACATTTAAATTTAAATGAAGAGTGACCCCTGCCCCAGTAACTCAAATGTGCAGATGTGATGAGAACGTGAGAAGACAGGTCTTAAGGAACAGTTTGCCGTGAGTGAGAATCAGCACACACTGCACACAGTGTTTGCCTTGGGGAATCTTGCTAAAAGATCAATGAATTTTGATGTCTATAGCTTTGGTTTATAACAAATTTTTAAAATCTGACTTACCCAGAAGTTTCTATTTTCATGCAGTTTGTTCCTGTACTAATCTAAGATGTTACAAAAAAAGCCTAGAGGCATGAAATCAATCACTTGCCACTTACAATCAAGATATAATTTTTTAAAGCACTATTGGTTTTAGCTGCCACAAAAATGGATAAACTCTTTATGGCTCACATAAATGACGAATGGACATGGCTTACATGGGTGAGATCTTGGTGCATTGCAGCCATGGTGCCTGGGACCTGACCGAATGGGTGATGTATCATTCTACCAAGAGGCAGGGAGAATACTTGCCATGTTTAGTTTTCCAGTAAAGAAAGGAAGATGAAAAGGAGATATCATGATATAAGATTCATTGTACAATTACTCTGAATGTGTTTTTGTATGTAAAATATGGCTTCCAAAATAAGGTTTGCAAGGAATCCTTATGCCCTTCAAGAGTCTGGACTTTGGTCTGTTTACTATCCTTTTACCTGAAAGCTTCTTTTCACCCTGGAAAATTTTTCATGTACACTTGCAGAGGTGTCCAAGCTGTGGGCCAGGATGTTCTTTTTGGAATGAAAATACAATGCCCTCTGCCTAAAATGATTTTATATTCAATAACAGGTTTTCATCCTTACCCAACTTCCAATTCCATGTTTTGAGTAAATTGTGTTGGACTAATAATCACACATTTATTTTACTTGGTTTCCAGATTGCTTTGCTGATCTTATTTAACATATAACATAAAATGTGCAACAAATTATGATTAGGAACCACGAGTTATGTTTTTTACATTAGTCTATATTTTTATATTTCTCTACAATATACCTTAACTTATAGGAGAAGACACCATCTTTATGGTTTAAAAATTTTATTTTCAATATACTTTTCTTTCTATAAATTTATATAATTGTCAAAGTGATAATTATGCCTATAAATTAATTTTTAAAGTTTTCCTTATTATTATGTTACTAAGATTTTTAAACCATTAAATTATGAACAAATCATTTCAATAATGACTATGTCATTAATCTACATTTGAAAATACAAATTGATTTCAAGGAGATAATGAAAATTATGATATATCTCTTCTTTATAAATTTTAAGTTCTAGCATCAAGATCTCCACAAGTTAGAAACACCATCTTGTCCCAAATAGCAATGTTTCATCTTTTTATGGCTGAGTAACTACTTCCATTGTCTGTCTGTCTGAGTAACTTCCATTGTCTGTCTACACTACATCTTCTTTATCCAGTCATCAAAGGACACTTCGGTTGTTTCCATGTCTTAGCTACTATGAATAATGTTGCAATGAATAAAAAATAAGTGCTTTTATTTTTTTGGTAAGATACATAAAAGGTGAATTACTTGATCGTGTGGTAGCTCTATTAATTTTTTAAAGAAGCTTCCTACTGTTGCAGAAGGGAGTATACATATGATGTATTATAAAATTGTACACCTGAAACTTATACAATGTTATTAACCAATGTTATCCCAATCAAGTAAATTAAAAAAAAACAAAACAGTATCTTTCTCCCAGGTAGACAATAACCTGTGAAAGAAAGCTGTATGACATAGGGGAAGAGTAGGTAGACATTTAGTTTAAAATTTCAGCTGTCATTAGAAACTAAGTAACATGGACAGGCTACACAGTTTCCTCGTGTGTGTTTTTTAACATTTTATTTATTTATTTTTAGTGAGGGAAGAGAGGGAGAAAGAAAGGAAAAGAAGCATCAATGTTTGGTTGCCTCTTAAGTGCCCCCTACTGGGGACCTGACCTGCAACCCAGCCATGTGCCCTGACTGGGAATCGAAGCTGCAACCCTTTGGTTCTCAGGCTGGCACTCAATCCACTGAGCTACACCAGTCAGGGCAGTTTCCTCATTTGTAAAATGTAAATAATGATACTTACTTTAGAAGAATTGGCATGGATCGCAAATATTATATACCAGTCACCTAAAACAGTATTTGAGATCTTGTTTTTTAACACGGTTAGTAGAAAATAGAGCATATGATGACTTCACTTTGAATTATATTTACATTATATTAATAATATGTGCTTGAAAATCTTTTCTAAATAATATTCATTATTGAAAAATACTTTAATAATACTGGAGTTTATTACAATATGAAATTTTTATCTCTGAAAAAAATGCCTTAAACATTTTTAAAAAGTAAAAACTTTTTCAAATTAAATATTTTAAGGAAAAAAGTATGAACATTCTCAAATTAAATAAAAAATGTTCAAATTTGTAAGTGATCAATGCATAGAAACTTATATTACTTTTATTCCTGGCCACAGTAGCTTAAGCTTCCAAAGTATCACACACACAATTTACAGTAGTTCTAGAGAACCCACTAAACTTAAATATCAACCATCCCATGACCTGAACAAACTACATAATTGGAAAAAAATTTTAAGAGTCAGAGCTTTTTCTAAATGGTCATTGTGCTTTATTTTTTATTGTGTATTTTTTCATTACCATTTATCCCCCTTATACCTTTTTCCACCTCCATCCCCAACCCTCACCAAAATCACCACACTGTTGTCTGTGGAAATGCACTTTAAATTAAGCTGCAATAAGCCAATTTGATTTAAAACTAATCTTTTGTACACATTCAAAATGTCTTGCCATACTATAGGGTCCTAGTTTTTTTTTTTCTTTCAGAGCCTAGATATGGTCAAAGTAATGTTGATGGATCCTTCCAACTATAACTCCCTGATCATTTTATCTGCAATCAAAGACTGTACCAGGGTTGGTAATAATGAGGTTGGCTCCCACAACCTGCCCCTACACTAAGTGTGTTGTGCAAAGTGAAATAAAATTTACATCCTAAAGCAACCATTCTTAGTCTTTGGGGAAATTCCAGAACCATTTGTAAGGCTAATGAAGCTGTGGTGCCTTTTACCAAATTTCTGTATCTTTCTATCAGCTTCAAGGTAAGAGTCTCCCCATTAAAAAGCTATATCTACCATATGATCTCACCTATAAGTGGAACCTAATCAACAAAACAAACAAGCAAGGAAAATATAACCAGAGATACTGAAATAAAAAACTGACAGTAACCAGAGGGGAGAGTGAGGGGATAATGGGGGAAGATAGGGAAAAGAACACGTACAAAAGACACAAGGACAAAGCCAATGAAGGTAGGTTTGAGAGTGGGAGGTGGGGATGGGGGGGGCAGGCGGGATGGGTGGGGATGGGGCAGGGTGAAAACGGGGAAACTGTACTTGAACAACAATAAAAATAACTAACTAAATAAAACAATACATTATAAAAACAGTTATATCTGGTAATGCTTTGTTAATTCCTGGTGTCTAGCCTTGTTTTCCTGAGATGAGACTCTAGAGAGTTCAGCCACATACCTCTAACAATTATCCCTGGTAACTTATGAAGTCAAATTTTGCCACAAAACTTTGAAATTTGCCTAAAGATATGATCTTCCTTTATTTTACTCAAACTTTACTTGGTATTTGTTACCATTCTCTGATTTAAATATTTCTTTTTATTTATTTATTTTTCATTTATTTTACTATTATTTTTTAATTTAATTTCTGTTCAAGTGCAGTTGTCTCCATTTTCCACCCATCATCTATCCCCACCCCAGCCACCCCCATTCCCCACCCTTTATCCTAACCTCCTTCAGTTTTGTCCAAGTGTCCCTTATACACGTTCCTGAAAACCCTTCCCCCTTTCCCCCCCATTATCCCCTCCCACCTCACCTCTGGTTACTGTCAGCATGTTCTTAATTGCAATGTCTCTGGTTATATGTTGCTTGCTTGTTTGTTTTATTGATTAGGTTCCACTTAAAGGTGAGATCATATGGTATTTCTCTTTCACTGCCTGGCTTATTTCACTTAGCATACTGCTCTCCAGTTTCATCCATGCTGTCACAAAGGTTAGGGGTTTCTTCTTTCTTTCTGCTGCATAGTATTCCATTGTGTAAATGTGTCATAAATTTTTGATCCATTCATTTACTAATGGGCACTTAAGTTGCTTCTTTTTAATTGTAAGAAAGAAGTCATGAATCTAAAATCGATCAAAATAGTTATCTGTAAAGAAAACAATTCTTTTTTTAAACTCAGCATCTATGTACAAATTAAGATGATAATACATGCTATGCCTAATCACTTTGTAAAAACAAATGAGATTATTAATATAATTATTACTGTTAAAAGTTATTTTCTGATTTTTAACATATGCCAAACTCATTGCTAAAGAGCATATACACATACATTCATTTAATTCTTATGCAAACTCAATAATATGGTACTATTATTATTCCCAGAAGCACAAAGAGCTAGTAAGGCACTTAGGATTAAATTAAGGCAGTCTGATGACAGAGGAAAGACTTAAGTGTGACAATCAACTCCCTACTTTAAGATCCATACTTGAAAGACCTTATAAATAATACCTAAAAAGTTATTTCTATGTTTACATTCATGAGATATCTGTGACCCACATAGAAAAATAAAGATTGAGACATCTATAAAAAGTCCTCATGCATTTAAAAGACTGGCATGTTCATGGTTATGGTGCAATGAAAGGTAATGAGCATGGCAAGTCTATTTGACTTTGTTCCCGGTTATCTCTACAACCATGATGACAATTCTTGATCATATCTTAAGAACTAAACTATTGGAATGTTTTCACAGTTACTGGGTATTGATGTGATTCTGTACTCCTGAAGCAGTAGGTAAAGATGAACCAAGTTTTCAACATGTTTAAAGTAAACCTAAATATTCACAATGGGCACATATGCCTGGTTTAGACTCACACCATTATCACATGGTAAGTATGTAACTAATTCTTTTTGAAAAAGTTGGGTTCCAGGACTCCAACTTTTTCAGGCAAGACATCTCATATATAGCTCCCTACAGTTTATAGCTGGAGAGAAAAATGTATTTGTTTATTTCTACAGAAACAAGATGAAAAAGACTTTAACTTCTCTAACCTTCACCCATGTTTTCCTTTTGCTACTGGTGCTGGACTATATCCATTATTATGATAAATATTACCCCTAACTGTACCTTTATGTTAAGAGGTATGAGTCCTTACAATGAATTTCCAAAATGATAGGTGGTTATGGGACCGCTGAAGATTCTGGTGACAAGTAAACACTAGAAATGCATTTAAGCCCATTTAATCAACCTATTTCAGTGTTACAGCCAAGGTACATGTAAATATCAAAATGTTTTGAGCCTGACTGATCAATGACAATTAGCTTCAGTTAACACAGGATGAGGATGTGGATTTCCTTCCGTGATTATTCTTTCAAGGCTGATGCCAATACATCCCTCCTCTGGAAATAACGTAAAACATGTTTCTACAATTGGTGTCCATGCCCTCTTGTCTTTTTAACCAACATAATACCAAAATCAACCCATTCCCCCAAAGTCATAATTTTAGCATCTTGTTTTGCCATATAACTGCCCCAGTAGCATAAGTCTCACTTATTTGCATAAATAATGAATTCAGTTTTTGCTCTCATGTATTGTGTATCTCATCTTTCAATAGGTCATTTGTTCTATATATGACAAATTGTATGTTTATATGAAACTATTAAGAGCGAAGTGATGGGTTTACATCCCAGCTCTACCAATTACCCTCAAGATACCTTTTGTTCAATTAATGAACCTCCTTGACTCTGTTTCTTCAGTTAAAAATAGTGAATAATTTGCAGGGTGATCTTTCAAAACTATGTAAGATTGAAAAAATCCATATCAGGTGTCTGCAAATCAGGCAACCTCTATGGTCTAATCCATTCTATTCCAACAAAGACAGTGCTGTTTAGGTAATTAATACCTTTTTAGTTTTCTTTTTTATGTAATGTATAGAAACATACACATATAGAACATGGATAGTATGTCAATAAAGAAATTGATATATGAAAAAATTGTATTTCTTTGAAAGAGTAAAATTATTTAAATTAGAATTATTTTATTTCATTTCATAGTCTTAAAGACAATCTAAATTAATTAAAAATAATTATCACTGTTAATGTGTAAAAGCTAACTCTATACAATATAGAGTTACCTTAAAAATTAAAAACAGAACTGCCTATGACCCAGGTATTGCACTTCTGGGAACACATCTGATGAAATCTGAAACACTAATTTGAAAGACTATATGCACCCCTATGTTCATTGCAGTGTTATTTACAATTGCTAAGATTTGGAAGCAGCCCAAGTGCCCAACAGTAGATGAGTAGATAATAAAGCTGTGGTACATTTATGCACTGAAATACTACTTGGCCATAAAAAAAAAGAAGGAAATCTTACTTTCTGTGACAGTATGGATGGACCTGGAGAACATTTTATGTGAAATAAGCCAGTCAGAGAAAGACAAGTACCATGTGATTTCACTCATATGTGGAAGCTAATGAACAAAATAACCTAACAAACAAAATAGAAACAGACCATAGATAGAGAACAGAGTGACAGCTGTTAGAGGGGAAGGTGTGTGTGGCTGGGTGAAAATGGTGAAGGGGTTTAGAAAAAAAACACCTCAGATGCAGACAACAGTATGATGATTACCAGAGGGAAAGGAGGTGGGGGAATGTATAACAGGGTGAGGGGGGATAAATGGAGATAGAAGGAGACTGGACTTGGGGTGGCAAACACACAATACAATATATAGATGATGTATTATAGAATCGTACACCTGAGATCAATATAGTTTTATTAACCAATGTCACCCCAGTATCCCCAATAAATTCAATTAAAAACAAAAGCTAACTCTACACATTCTATACATCATTCAGTTGAAAGACACCTTAGAAACTCTTTGGGTCATACTTTGTTATTTGGATGAGGGATGATCCTCAGATTGGCTGTTCCAAAGTCGCAAATGCTCCTGGCAGAGCCAGACCTGACTCTTGGTTGAGTGCCATATCCCCCACACAATGCAGTCTTCAGAGGCTTTCCCAGGATTACAGACTTCAAAGTTTTCTGGAGCAATTATTTATTTTAGAAATAAATACTTCATGTCTTGATAAGTTTACAAAAACTGTCTTCATAATTGGCTTCTTTTTTCAGCCTAAACTTCAATTTAAGCTACAGCATTTTTTTAAATCAACAAACTGCTTTTATACAAAAATTTTAAAACCTCCTTATCAATGCCTAGAAACAAAAATTGAAACCTGCAAATAATATTCACTTTCCAAATGAAAACACATATTAAAACATGTATTTACTTAGCAAACTAAGACTCGCTAGTGCTTAATTAGCAAGGCACTAGTGCACATGCTTCCAATAATATGTGTTTGTTGAGTAAAGCTTGAACAAAGAGCAGGTCTCTGGTAACCTTCCAAAATAATTTATAAGGTCAGCATCATTTATGTATTTAACAGCATTAAGTAAGAGGAAAAAGACAATCTAATTATAGTTTCTTTGGATATCCTTAAGACACTCTTAACCTAAGAAACTATCTTCAGGGAGCTGTGCCTCCCAAATTCTTCACGCCATGCGCTTTCAAGACAGGATTAGCTCAGAAGAAACAGCATATCTCAAGACAGGTTACTGCTAGAGTCTGTTCAAGCATCTTCCCTGAAAAAGCAGTTATGCCTTGAAAGAACAATAGAAGCAGGAAACTTCTAGCAGACTTGACTTAAAGGAAGAAGATGCAGTGGAATTAGTACAGTCTTGGTAATTACTTGTACAGACCAGGTTTCAAAATTTACTAGCTAATGTGGCCTTAACACAATTACTTAACTTTTCTGTGCCTCAGGGCCCTGAAGTGTAAATAAATAGGTGTAATGAGACTTACCAGATGAGTGATTAAGATTAAACGAGGTGAGAAATAAAAACACATATCATTACTTACAAAGGAACAACACATTACTATGTTATTGTTGATGACAGTAGTGATGATGGTAATGCTGAAAGTGTGGCGATAATGATATAGATGGTGATGGTGATGATGCACTGCTTTACCACAGAGGCACACAAGTATTTACTTTCCTCAGAGTGGGCAGTGCATGCAGGTAGACTCAGAATAAAAGGCCATTATGCATAGACTCTTGGATCAAGCCTTCTATTGCCCCATAGTCCATAAAGGACAAGAGCCACCATCATGTTAGAATGATGTGAGGTCAGTAGATATTTATCGAATGTTATGATGGCCCAGAGGTTATTCTATCTCTGAATTTAGGGAAACAATAACTTAAGCTCCCACCTTCAGCACTCAAAATGACTTTAAGAAGGTTACTGCACGTAATTCCCACAGTCTACAGTTAGGCCAAGTTCTCACACTTGCTTCTGGAGCTGGCTAGAGCCTTCAGTAAAGTCTGAGATGACTTTCTGAAGGCAGACACAGTGCCATTCAAAGTGCTCACTGAGCCAGAGATCACCCACGTTAAATGAGAGAGTTAAAAATTAAATCTGTTGACAGGATGGAGTAGGAGAGGGGGGATACCTCACAATAAATGGTGACAAAAAGATTCTCTTCTCCTCCCCTTTTATTCTTTCCAGATTTTTTTAAAAAAGCATAGAATTGTAATGCTGATATATGTACCCATTTTCCCCTCCCCCCCTTGCTTTTCAGAGTTCCTTGCTTTTATAAATAAAAGCTCCTAAAATAAGAATCTAAATCTAGGCATGTATATAACCAGAACTTTGAGCTTCAGAGTCTGTTTTCTTTGCAGAAAGCAATATGAACATTGCCTAGTTGCACAGTAACTTGCACACAGCATGTGCTTAATAAATGCTTATAATCATTATCATTATTACAACCCACCAATAACATTGTTGTGATCATTTAAAAGGATAATTTTTTTTTTAAAGTATCTAGCAATGCTGGTCACAGTGGACACAAAATTACTTAGCTGCTTGCTAAGTTAAGAAAAACTTGAAGAAATATATCTTGAATCACTGTCATGACCAATTTATCTTTAAGAACTCCAAGAAAAAAATGGAAATCAAGTATGCAGTTTTTGAGTGAGATCTTATAAGCTGATTTTACATCTGACCAACTTACTATGGAGTTGGTGTGGAATAAGTCAATGTAAATAGTTTTCATGTAAACAGATACAAAGCTCTTTGTGAAAACTGAGATTCATAAATATGAATTTTATTGCAGTTGAAAGCAAATGCTTTCTTTTTGTTCTCCCAGGCATAGAATTTCATAAACCATAATTTTATCATTCTGGTCAATGGAGAAATAATTCAATACCCCAAAATTTTAATAAAGTTGTCTGACTTAGAATAAATTTTCCTCTTAAAATCACTATGAAATAAAGATTTTTATATATATGAGAGGAATTTTATTATGAATTTTCTATTTCCTCCTAAAAAGGAACAAAATATACAATTGACTATCTGCAGAAAATAAATGAATTATTTCCCTTTGGGTTTTTCTGGCTTCTTAAACTGCATTTTGTGGAATTGTGGTTAGTTTGAGAAGAGAGGAAGATGCAGGATGAGCCTATGAAAGAAAAGAATTGCACCATTGTGGTCAGAATCCTTCCCTCTGTGGTGAGCAGAGTCTTCTGTTATACTGTCAGGTGGTTTCCTCAGCCCTCTTGCAAGCCATCTGTGCTGATTACTCCAGAAATGGGGTTGCCCATCTTCCTTTGTTTCATTTATAAACTAAATGGATAGTTTTCAGTTGTTGATCAGGCTGTGAAAAGTACATAGAAAAGTACTTTGAGAATTTCACAGCAGTTAAGAGTGATAATTGCTACAGGCACAGTTTTGCCCACTTCATTCCATAGTGTGAGAAACTGGGGTGACACTCCTCTGCAGTTTCAGAGGACATAAAGCAGGGACAGCAACATACCCGTGACTCCATTTCAGCAGAAGCATTCTCAGGTATGATCCTCTGCTGCAGGCTAAATCATCTATCAGATCAATAGTCCCCAAGTAACAGCCACTTGCAGAAATTCTACTTGGAGATCTGGGAGGGAGTATGTGCCATCCAAAGCAGAACTGGAGGACCTAGTTCCCTTCTCAGCTCTGACGGGGGATGGCAGGGATCTTAAACAAGACAGTTGATCCTCGGTGTCTGTGTGTTCAGAGATTACTATTTTTCAATATTGCTTCTAGTCATATTTTGAGATATAAAGAGAAATGGTGAGATGCATTATTTGTCAGTAATGCATATGATTTTCTTTAATTTACTAATTTAAATTAACATAATAAAATTATAGTGCATTGATAAAATAGAATACAGAATAGATTTTAGCTTTAAGAAGGATGTTTGTGAAGAATTTTTAATGAACAAATTAACACATAATATAAATTCAGCAATTAACAGTCACAAATAGCACTCTTGTTTTTGTTTGGGGTTTGGGGGGTTGTTTGTGTGTTTGTGTGTATGTTTGGTTTTTGTTTTTTACTTTGTCCTCTACCATTTAGAAAGAAATGAACTAAAGTGTTAATAGTATGTGCATCTGGTCTTATTTCCTTTGTACTCTTCTTGAATTTTCTAAGTTTTCACAGTGAATAAATTATTAGTGTGGAAAATGGCTAGAGAAAAAACCTAGGTAATTAGATCTACACCACTTTTATGATTCTCTAACATGCCCCTTACATCTTTGTCCTGTGTGTCTGTGTAAATCATAACGTTCAAAATATTCGTCTTCCAAACAGCACTTTTCTTGAGCATTTGCTGCATGGCGGACCTAAACCTGATCATTTCCAAAAATACTAAAGATAGAAAAGACCCTTTCTGCTTCAAAGAAACACAGGAAAAACTTTGTTCACAAGAATGCTTACTTGAAATATCTTATCTTCTGGCTAAATACAAACAAGCTCCTTTGAGCTCTACAGTCACCAGGCACGGGAATCTGGATGAGATCTTATCACTTCAAGCGTTACTTCCTAAAGGACTTTCTTCTCTTTTTACTGATTCTTAATTTTGACAACTTTATGAACTTAGATGAACCTGTCCTATTTACATCTCCCACTCCAGTAGAGGTACCCCAAGTAATTTTGAATATTGGTTCACAATAAAAATAACAGATAATTAGTATCCCAACAATATTCTGGAATAATTCTCCCAACATGCGGTTCCTCAAGTATTTTGTGAGCATGGGTAACTACTTAGTCATTAATAAAAGAAGGCAGCTAATTTAATCAAACATTATGCCTAACAAACTAGGAAGCTGAATCAGACATGAAGTCTGATTAACTAGTAAACAGTAGCATCCCTGGACTCCCCAGGGGACAGCTGCATCTTCTGCTGAAAGGACTTAATCCCCTGAGCAGGCAGGAAAAACCAGCTCTCCAATCTTCTTGGGCGACAAACAGCTCAGTGGGGGATTATTGTGGGGAGCTGGTTATAGTGGGGGAAGATGATTTTTTTTGTGTGTGTGTGTGTTTTTTCTTTTCTTTTTTCTTTCTTTCTTTCTTTTTTTTTTTTTGCTGAATGCATGTGCAGTGGAAGCCAAGATGGCACAGGAGGAAGTAAGCATGCGCACAGTAGAAACCAGATGATGAGGCCAAACTCTGAGGCATGTGAAACAGAATCCAAAATGACAACACAAGGGGAAGAGTCTAGCCGGGGTAAATCTTAGAAAAGAATCAGATTAGATAAAAACATAAAACCCTGGAAAATCCAACAAAGGGACTGGATGAGGGAAAATCCAGGAAGTGTATTGAATAGTTTGAATGACAAGCGTGCTTGTTCCTGAAAACCAAAATATTACATGGATTATCAAGGATTTCAGAGCAGTTGCTGCTAGAGCCTGCTTGCTTCTGTATCCAGAAGGACGTGCTATTTCTTTTCACCCCAATAATCTTACCACTATGCTTAAACTTCTCCCAAGCATGTACCCTTTGAAATTCCTTTCTCATGACACCACAAGGACCCACTTTCACAGGGGACAGTTCCACTAGAAGAAGTGATCTAAGAGTCAAGAGTCAAAATACCAGAAGAGTACCATATACCTAGCTGTGGCAATATAACTGCACAGAAACACAGAAGCTTTATTTCTTTAATATAATATTTTCCCATAATTCAAGCTGTCTTTGTCCACTCTGATAGCTCCACAAACTCACTAGCCAGATCCCTCCACTTTCACACATACTGCATGCCTGCCCACTCCATTAATCATTAAGCCCTTAGGATATCAGGTTCTGGTTAGCAATGAACTGTCCTAAGAACAAAGCCTCAGGTCTGAAATCAAAATAGTTTCAGTCAAACTAAAGATAACATCTTGACTTCAGTTGCGTTTCAGCCTCAGGCACAGAACCAGACAAAATGACACTATGGCTGACATCAGAACCTGACAAAATAGTTAATACTCCCTGCCCTGACCCCAACCAGTAGAGCCCACAGCCCCAGCTCTTTTAACCAGAAGTTTTATGTTTTTATCTAATCTGATTTTTTTCTAAGATTTACCCCAGCTAGATTCTTCCCCTTGTGTTGTCATTTTGGATTCTATTTCACATGCCTCAGAGTTTGGCCTCATCACCTGGTTTCTATTGTGCATGTACTCACTCCCTCCTGTGCCATCTTGGCTTCCACTGCACATGCGTTCAGCAAACACACAAACAAACAAACAAACAAAAACATTTTTTCTTTTCACGAAGACTGAGATTTTTTCATCTATGTAATTTCTTAGAAGCCTTCTGGGAGCCAGGTCCTAAATAAGATAGCTCACCTGTGTCTCTGGGCTTGGCACTATTTCCATGAGTAAGCCTTTAGTTTCTTTGCTGCAGCACTTCTTAGTGTTTTATTGGGCTTTCAGATGTGCAGGCAAATGAACTCCTTCAGTATGATAACAGAAACCAAAGAGTTAAATATACTCTTTTACTGCCAGGCTTTCCAGGGTTATTAATACACTAATATACATTGCTAATGTGAAAAGGGGAGTCAATACATTATGCAGCATTCCTTAACATCACTTAATAAAAATGTTTACCCAAGGAACCTTCTTTTTAAAATTCCTACTCATTGGTCTTGACTATTTTGAGGAACACAGCTTAAAAAATGTTGTTCTAAGGAACGAAGCTGATCATCAGTTTGTGAAATACAAGAGCTTAAACTCCTCTGAGTCATTTCATGCCATGCATTTCAGCATTTTATTTGTTTCTGGAATTCATCGATGAACCTGAGTGATAGAATTTATGGTATGAGAAATCGTCAACAGTAAAATGACAGTCAACAAAACCAAGGTAAATAAAAAACCTCTGCTTCTTTGATTTGTGCTGGTGTCAGCCTATCCATAACCAATGCTGTGCTTGGACTAGCTCTTGAGGTACTTACAGTGATTGTAAGGCTCCCTCAGCAATAACCTTCAAGAAACTTTAAAAGAGATAAGTCTTATCAATTACAGGTCCTGGAAGTTATGAAACCAGAAAAGTCTGTGTTCAGGCTGCCTGTCACCTCAGACCTAATAAGAAGAGACAGGGATTGGATATTTATGGGTGGCTTATTCAGATGGCTAGTGATCTGAGAAGACAGCAGATTTGTACCCAGCAGACCGTCTTCCATTTCCTTTCAAGCAAGTCTTTTTTATCAGGGGCAAAATTATAGAAAAGGGATTTGGAATTCAAGGGAAAAAAGTGTAGGTAAGGGATTTGGGACTCAGGAAAGTGGTTAATCAGATAAAAGCTGCAGTCCAGCAACTTCCCTAACATCCTTTCATCTGCTGACCAGTGATCTTCTTTATCTGTGGCCTATATCCTGTGTCCTGGTTGATTTTATTTATCCATGTCCTGGGCAGCAGACCCTCTCTCCCTGGAACACAATGGTTTGCATACCACCTTCATTGCTTATGGTCTCTTCTGGAGCACAAAAGTAATCACAAGTGGTCTCCTGAAGCCAGGGTGGGCTGTACTTGCAGTTCCTGAAACAATAGCTTTTTATATGCATTAACTACTAGGCTAATTAACTACTACCTTAAACTACAATTTTCCAACTTTTGAGTCCCCCATCAGTTACATGGCAAACTTTAGTCCACATAGCGAGGATGCAGATAGAAAGAGAGTTTGAGCCTGGAGTTCTGCTTTTATTATGGTCAAGAGTGCAGCCCTAGAGTCCTGAGGGCTTGCTCTTTATTGGTGAATTTAAAACATAAAAAGACAACACTCATAATAGGAAAACATATTTGCCAATACAGCTGATAAAGGGTTAATATACAAAATGTATAAAGAACTTACAAAAGTCAACACCAAAAAACAAACAACTCAATTAGAAAATGGGCAAAGGACCTGAATAGACGCTTCTCCAAAGAAGACACACAGAAGGCCAATAGACATAAGAAAAGATGCTCAACATCATTAATCATCAGAGACATGCAAATTAAACCACAATAAGATATTATCTCACACATGTCAGGATAGCTATCATCAATAAATCAACAAACAAGTGGAGGTACCTCAAAAAATTAAAAATGGATCTGCTTCTTTGACCCAGTGATTTCACTTCTGGGAATACATCCTAAGGAACCCAAAACACTAATTTGAAAGAACTAAACACCCCTATATTCATTGTAGCATTATTTACCATCACCAAGATGTGGAAGCAGCCCAAGTGTTCATCAGTAGATGAGTGGATAAAACAACTATGTGACATTTACAGAACGAAAATACTACTTGGCTATAAAAACAGAAGAAAAGTTTACCCTTTGTGACAGTATGGAAAGACTTAGAGAACATTATACTAAGTGAAATAAGCCAGTCGGAGAAAGACAAATACCGTATAATCTCACTCATATGTGGAATCTAATGAACAAACTGAACTAATGAGCAAAACAGAGACAAACTCACAGATAGAGGGCAGGGTGACAGCTAAATGGGTGGAGGGGGGTTGGCGGGATTGAGCAAAAAGGAAAATAGGACTCATGGACATAGACAACAGTATGGTAACTGCAGTGGGGAGGGAGGGGAGTATAAGGAGACTAAATGGTAATGGAAAAGATACAATAAAAATGCAAACAAAAACCCATAAGAGCAGCAATTTAAAGCAAGGAGGAGAAAAAAGACAATGGTGTAAGTGGTCAGTTATTGAAATCAAACAAGGTCTGTAAAACAAAGAACAAGTGGTGGAGGGGGAGCCTGCCCCTGCAGCCTGACCCTTTATCTAGTCTCCTAGCTAAAATGCACTTATCCCAGACAGCCATCTTTGAAGTATGTCTCCTTGAGTGGATGCCTTGGAATCAAAGCTTAAGTCAGGCACTGGCACTACAAAAAGGAAAAACAGACTGTCAGGGCTTACACTGCACTCTCCTACCATTGTATTCACAACAACTGGTGCTAAGGATGGAATTCAATAGTCCAGATCTTGCCTGAAAGGTCCTGAAAAAACCCTTCTACAGCCCTGACCACTGGGCTCAGTTGTCTGAGTGTCGTTGAGCATTGTCTGGCAAAGTGAAAAGTCACTGGCCGGATCAGAGTACTTCCCAGGGCTGTGGGCCAGTTCCCCAGCTGG
Organism: Tonatia bakeri; assembly: GCA_004024845.1. Taxonomy (NCBI): domain Eukaryota; kingdom Metazoa; phylum Chordata; class Mammalia; order Chiroptera; family Phyllostomidae; genus Tonatia; species Tonatia bakeri. Next base: position 20,050 of record PVIA01006030.1, on the reverse strand, counting down.
GGCATGTGTGAGAGGCAACTGATCAGTTTCTCTTCCCCTCTCACTCTCTAAAAATAAATAAGTAAAATCTTAAAAAGGAAAAAAAACCTCCCTGTACTATACAACTAGTCCTTCCATTCTAACACATTTTCATACACAACCTGGGTTCTCCAGTTAAATATAAGCCTGAGATGTACAGTTATGAGGACATGCAGCAGTCATGCAGATCTGGGTTTAAATGTTGACCATAATGCTGAACAGCTGTCTATGTCCTAAACATCTATGTCCTAATTCCTGGAATCTGTGAATGTGCTGTTACATGCTAAGCAGGTGCAGATAGAAATAATATCGCTCATCAGCTGACCATAAAGCAGGTAGACTATTATGGATTATGTGAGTATGTCCAGTATAATCACAAAGGTCCATTAAATGGAAGAATGAATCAGGAGAGAACAGAGAGATGACAGCATGAGAAAGAATTAACTTTCCCTTGCTAGCTTCACAGAGGGAAGAAGAAAGCCATGAGCGAAGGAATATTAGGAGGTTCTAGAGGCCTGAAAAGGCAAGGGAATGGATTAACCTCTAAAGTGTCCGCAAGAGATGCAGTCCTGCTGACACCTTGATTTTACCTCATGAGTTGTGGGGACCAAAATGAAATCATGCACACGAAGTGTTTAACATAGTACCTTAGACATCCTAAGAAACTCACTGCTATCATTAACTGAAAAGTTTTTGAAACCTAGGGTTCCTATTTTATTAAATTTATTTAATAAATAAATGTACTAAAATATTAAATTTAATTTAAACTTTTATTTAAATAAATAAAGACTTTATTTATTTAAAAGACTTTTCCATTTAAAAGACTTTCATTAAATTTAATTTAAAATTCCTGCTGCAGAAATGATCTCCCTCACTGTCCCTCCTGCACAGACCTAGCCTCTTCCCCAGAAAGTCAGTAACCCCCAAGAGGGCAGGAGACAGTAGCCTGGACCTGACTAACAGGTCACAAGAACTGGACCCCTGGCAGGTTAAGGGTAACATTTTGACTTGAGTTATGTTTCAGATCTGGATTCCTGAAGTGGGAAGAGCCTCTGGCTACTTTCCCCTGAGACTAGACAGAGGGACAATGAAAAAGACCACAAAACTGTTCTCAAGAAATGTAGAAATAATTTGTTACCCTCACTTCACCTTCTACCAATTATCTCCCAGCTCAGCCTCCAACCTGCTAACCCATGGTGTCTTCTGATTTTTGGCCTAAATAACCTGTAACCTACACACCTTCACAGAGTCAGGTTTTTAGAGCATAAGCTTCCCATCTCCATATTGACTCATTTAATATTAAACTATTTTATTTCTTTCTCCACTGCAAACTCCTGTTCATGCATTTCTCTGAGGCAGTGTGCACAGGGAGGTGTACTCAATAAAAAAGCTTTAAGGTTCTAGTAACACTTTGACATATTTAATTTTCCTAAACCTCAGATTAAATGTGGTTAAATGAGAGTTGTTCTTAGCTACCCAGCTTTGTTGTGAGAATTAAGAGATCATTTTGTAAAGCAGATACTGAGTTCCTGAAATGCAATAGATCCTTAACAGATATTGGTAGAATAAATAATTGGCAAAACTTAAATGCAGACCACACCTAGAGCTGATGGGATATGGAACTACAGAGACTGTGGTAAACTGTTGGTGAAAATTTACATCAGTAAAATCACCATGTTAAATAATTTATCTGGGAAAGTCAAAGTTGTGAAGGCCTTATACACTTAGTAATTCAACTTCTAACTACATATTCTAGAGAAACTCTTGAATATGTATCAGGTTTGTACAGAAATGCTTACTGTAGCAATTTTTGTAGAGAGGCAGTGAAAAAAATTGTCCACTGATAAGAATATTGATTAAATGTGGTATAGTTAAAGAATGAAATGCTATAGACCCATAAAAAATAATAAACTAATGCTTTACTCATAACATCAATAAATCTTATAAATATAATGTTGAGAGAAAAAGGTCATAAAAGTTTACATATAGTTCAGATATGATTTACTGAAATCTCCAAGCATTCAGGACAACAACATTTTATTTAGGAATATATACATAGGTAACCCAATATTAAGAAAATTGTTAAGATAAATTTTGAAATAGTCTTTTAATCTTGAGTGCAAGGAGAGGGAAAATATTTTCTATTTAGGGATAATACAGAGTTCATTGGAGCATGGATAATTTCTGATTCTCACTAATTGGTAGGCAAAACTCCACCACACAGAAAGCACAAACTATAACAGAAAACAATGATAACCTAGACTTCCCTAAAATTAAAATCTGCTCCCCAAAAGACACTATTGAAATGAATATGAAATTATAAAATTCAATTATAAAATTGAAATGAAAAATGAAATTATAAAATTCATTTTTATAATTTTTAAAATAAGGATAAAATATATTTTTATAACTATACATTAGCATTATGTCATTATTGTCATTGATAGATATAGACATATATATAAATGACATGTCACTTGTCATATGTATACATAGAGAGAGATGACAGATGTCTAGTATTCAGAATACATACAGGGATCTTAAACTTCAATAACAAAAATACAAACAATCCAATAAAAATTGGTAAAAATATTAATGATGCAATAGGAAGAGAAACAAAAGATCAATAAGTAAATTAAAAAAATCATACATCATTAATCAAGAGGGAAAAATTAAAACCCTAATGTAATATTGAAACACAGCCATTAGATTGGCTAATATTTAAAAATCTATCACCAAATATTGATAACAAAGTTGAAAAATTGGAGCTGCCATGTATTGGTGGGATGTAAAATAGTGTAACTGTTCTGAAAGGCAACTTGGTCTTTTCTTAAAATATTAAACATACATCCCTTTAACACAGCAATCTCACTTCTGTGTGTTAACCCAAAGAAAATGAAAGGATATGTTGATAAGATAACTTAGTCCATAAGGCCCCAAACTGGATACAACTATAAGCAACTTTTGGTAAAAATATTCCATGTTATTGTTTTTGTCAATAAAAAGGAACTAAAGACTAATAAAATGGATGAATTTCAAAATATAAAAATTTTATGTTAGCAGACTATGAAATATTCTAGCTCAAGAAAAGAAGCCAGGCACCAAATACTGCATTGAGTGGAAGATCATTTATATGAAGTTTCTAGACCAGCAAAACTAAGCTATGGTGAAGAAAATAAGAAATGTCTTCCTGTGGGAGCTGAGAGAAATGGTAGGATGAAGTGCCTGGGAAGGGCCACAGGGGCTCTTCTGTGGTGATGGAATGCATATTTTAATAGGGTTGAATGTTGCATGAGTGTATACATTCCATCTGTAACAGTGAAAACCTAGGTATTTACTTTTGTAAATGGTGAATCTAAATGGAATTTTGAAAAAACAAAACTTATACCTATGCATTTTTGCATCTGTCCACCACTGCTTCGGTTCTTGTGTTTCTAAGTCTTACATTACCACGTTGTATTTGAAAACCTAAAATGTATGTACAGCCTAGTTAATAAAGAAGTTAGAAAATGTGGTCACAGGCATCAAAGGGAGAGTGAAGACTAGTGAGTGCCGACAAGTCACAGCAATGACTCAGTTCCCTTCTAGGGACTAGGCAGGTTCTCAAAGTCAAATGACTGCCCAGCCTATGTGTTATAAATAAGAAGTGCACCACATGAGGGAGTGCAGGCTACATCTACACAGGGCAGCACTCAGGTCTGGCCAATTACTGATGTGTAGAAATTTGGCCCCAGGACTGCAAGATCTCTACTTTTTTTCTTTTCAAGAAAAAGAAGAAATCTGAGTTTTTTAAAAGTGACATCTCCAAGTTCAAATATTAGTTAAAATATTTTAAAATCAATTTCAGGTCACATGAAGTCCATCTACAGCAACCCAGGTACATGGAGCATTGCTTTGTAAGCAGGAAAATACATATATCTAATTTTTGTAGCTTACCTGGGACTGTGTTCTGCTAAAGCATATCAAGAAACATCTTGTTCAATTCACAAAAGACTTGGAGTCCTCTTCCTACCAATCCACCCTCCTTTCTAAACTTAAAGTTTTGGTAACAAGGCATTAATTTTAGGACTTGGACTTGCAAGTATTGGGAACCACGTGGTAGCACAAAGAGTAATAAAGAACAAAAGTTTAAATTTGATATTCTACCCACTTGTTGCCTACTCTTCTGAAGCATTCTGCAGTATTTGTGCTTGCTCTCCCTGTCTCATTTCAGCCTTTGTGTAATCATCTTTGTTAACCAATCTCAGGCGAAACCCCAAGTACATGCACACTGCCCCCTTATTTGCTCACTTAGGTTACCATTACACAGCAGGAGATTTTCAAATATATCCAACAGCTTTGTTCAGCTAATCCCAACCCCCAACACACACTAATTTAATGAATTTTATTTGAGAAGATAGTCCATAATAATAAACTGTAATGTTCCCATTGTTTGCCCATGCCAGATACATGGAGGGATTTCCTTCCTGGAGTATAAGACCTATGAGGGGAAAGACTAAGCCTGTCTTGAGTACTGCTATATTTTCAGGACCTAGAACACTTCCAGGCCCTTAGTAGATACTCAGAAACATTTGTTAAATGTTTCAGTCAATGAGTGAATGAATAACTGTACAAAACTGGAATTGGGCAAATGTTCACTTGATTTGGTCTAAACAAGAAGTACAATTAAAAACTTAACTATTCTTAGGAGAGTAAGGAAATTGTAACCTTTCCTAGTCTCATTCCATTGAGGGTCTACTGTCTGTCATAGTTTATTTATTTAGTTAGTTAGTAGTTGTGTTAGTTTATTTAGAATCATTAGCTCACAACAATATCATACAAAGTAGGCACTTTTACTCCCATTTTACAGATGAGCAGTCTAGTGTCCAGAAAGGTTACATAATCAGCTTCATTTCACATAATTTAGGGTGAGCCAGCCTTGAAATCAACTCTGATCCAAAGTATATTCTAAGCTTAATTCTTTCTTTATGTTAAAATAAACTGAATTTCCTCTATATTAAAGTACCGTGGGGATAGGGCACATGTTTTCCCCTAGCCATATAATCTACCTGTATGTTTCATCTCTCTCATTCACCAGGTTGTCCTCAATTCTGTCTTTCCTCTCCTGAGTAACTGCCACCCCAGACCATCCGCCCAGTTTATCCCTCAGGCAATAAACCTAGGATACTTCATTAACTCATCTTTCTGACTCGTACCTCATCAACTCATGCTGAATCTGTCTCCCTAATGAATCTGAAAATTACTACATCTACAATGCAGTGTTTCTGATGGGGATATTAATCAATCCTTTCTTGGAATTTTTTAAGAAAAACTTTTTTGTTCTTCATAAATCTGATATATTTTCCCTTCAATTAATTCTCTACTCTGACACCAAGTAAATGCAGGAAACTAAATCTATTACCAAAAAGGAAGGTGCTTTAAAACCTCTCATATATCCTCGTCAAAAAGATAATACCAGACTCCTTAGAAAATAATAAAATGCCTTTCAGAACTATACCCAGCTTTTGTGTACAGCATCATTACAGCCACTTCCCACTTTACACACTCTCTGCTCTGGCCAACCTGAAGTTCTTGGCTCACTGAATGTGCCAAATTCTTCTATGTATTTATGTATCCTTTGCTGCTTTTTATCTCCCTACAACACCCTACTCTTCCCTACTGCCCACTTCTCTCCATTGCCTTGTTCAATAAATCCTTCTCAAATTTCAAAGCTTAAAGTAAATACTGACTCTTCTTTGTAGCTTTCTGTGATTTCAATGTGAATCAAAACCAGGTACTCTAACTGGATATCTATCCCCAGATCATTTTGAATAATTTCGTTGGAGATCTTGCCACATGACATTATAAACTCCCCAGCTATGTTGTGAAAATCTTGAGGATGGATTTGTGCCTAGAACAGTGTCTGGCCAAGAGGAGAAATTCATCAATGTCAATATAATGAACTGAGGAGACTTTCTACTCTGGAATAACATTAAAAAGTGATATAAAATATAATTTTCAAGAATATTTTTAAAAGCTCTTATATAATTCCAAAATGAACACATAAAACATTTTATTTAACTTATTCTTGAGGTAACAAGTAAGCTGTCAAAATTTATAGGGAACTGTTCCTTGTGGCATGGGAATGTAGCCCAGCCCCCACTGGGAAAGACCAGTGGGGAACAAGGGCCGATATTTAGGACCCACACTCACGGATAGGTTCTCCCGTAGGGAATCAGGCCTGCGTTTTACCTAGGCTGCTATGAGACTTGCTTTTGCTAAAACTCCCTGAATTGCTTCACCCTGAATTGAGGCAGCAAATGTTTACTGCATATTTGTAAAGTAACTTCTTATAATCTATGCTAAACCTCCCAAGGATGAGTGTAACCAGTTCAACCACTTTTCCTTTTGCATTTGTAAATATCTTTCTTGTGTGATGTAATTAGCAACATCCTCTCCTTTGTCTTAAGTAAAAGGTAACCACCTAAAGCGAACATGTGCATAGTAAATGAGGACCATCCTCAATGTAATGTGCCCAGAAAAGCAATAAAAGCTTGTCTGGGCAAGGGTCAAGGCCCTCTCTCTCACTTAGAGAGTGGCCATGCCATCCCTTTTTCTCCACAGGATCTGTAGTCTGTGTGAATTTGTCTCTCACAGCCACGACACACGGACTTCATGGGCCACAGTCCACACAAAAATTGGTTAAAGCACATTTGCAGTGCTAGGTAATATAGACAATTAAATACAAGGTACTGACTGGGTAGCTCAGTTGGTTAGAGCATTGTCCTGATAGCCCAAGATTGTGGGTTTGATTCCTGGGTCAGAGTACCTGCAAGAATCAACTAATAAATGCATAAATAATGGGAACAACAGATGTCTCTCTCTCTCTCTCTCTCTCTCTCTCTCTCTCTCAAAATCAATAAACAAAAAATGTTAAGATTGCTGAACTACATTTAAAAGTGCAGTGATCTGTTTTAAAGGACAGATATGTTTTGCATTCTACTGAATTAAATTCTACAAGTTAATGTAAAATTTTTCTTAAGTCTGGGAAATTTAACCAACAGACTTAACAGTGGGATGCATTTTATTTTTCCTAATAACTGCCTATTATAAGGATTTTTGTCAGTCGATAAGAAATTATACCAGAAAAGTTAGAGTTCATGGCTCTGATCCTTGTGAAATCTTATAAAATTGTGCATAGCCCATTTTTAGACTGTTCTCGAAATATGGAAAACCTCAGTTTTTGCTCTGTCCTCTTTCCTCTAATTTAAATGCCATTAAATCTTGCAACGAATAACTTTAACTATGTGCCTATACAAAACAGAATAGTACATTAATGCTGCAAAGAGACCCTGCTTGTGTCCTTCTTCTCTGTGCTGTGGCCTGGAAATTGACCTCAGACATCAAGCTGATGCAGCATAAACCACACCTAGTTTTGTCTTACTCCAGGATCTCAGTCTTGCACTTTTCAATATTGCACATCTCAAAACCAGTGCTTTATATATTTTGCCCAGTTTTCTATTTGTATAAAGTGGGACTGTAAATATGGTCCCTGTGCTCCAGTATGGCCACAAACATTTGAAAATAAAATTTGATAGAAATTTGAATTATTTGCAAGCTTTCAGATTTTTCCCAGATGTTTCTCCACATGTATTCTGTTATTATGGTCAATTTAAATGAAAGAGATGAGTTGCCAGAGCCTGGGGGATGAGATAAACAGGTGGTTACTTACCAATAGGCATAAAGTTTCATGTATGCAAACTGGGTAAGCTCTAGCGATCTGCTGCACAACACTGTACCTACAGTCAACAGTTCTGCACACTTCAAAAATTGTTAAGGGGGTATATCTCATATGAAAAGTTATTACAGCAATTAAATGCTTTTAAAGAGTAAATTGAAGAGATCAAGCCACCTGCTTTTCTTTTGAATCTTCTATACACCACTCCTTGTGACCCCTTCTCTATCAGAGTTCCCCTCCTAGTAAATATGAGGTTCCTAACTTAGCTTCTAATTATTTCTGCTATTCTATTCGGTGTTTTGTAAGGAGTTTCACTCTCTCTGTACATTGCCACTTTCCATTTTGCGAGTGTAGGTCACAACTACCCGCTTGACGACCTGGAGACAGTTACTACAAGTTTAGTTTCAGCTTACCTCTGGTGCCCTTTTCTTTTCCGTGACATGTACACTGACACTTTCACAAAAGCAGTTTTTGTGGAAAGTTATTTCTGCTTAGAATAAAAAAAATAGTCTTGGCTCTTCAATAAAATTGTATAATATCCTCAGGTAATAACAAAAATTCTCTGCCACTGGTCATTTATTTTAGCAACATGTAGATCAGAAACTCAATTGTTCAGGGTCTGCAATCCTTAGCATATACTCATAGTTCTGCTTAGAGAAGTTGGCCTCATTTTTACTTACATACCTTGAGATGCGCCTCTTCCTTCCTGACTCTTCCACTTGAAAGAAAATGGACAAACTGTGCTCTGTCTCTGCCCAGCTACCTCTCTTTGATCTCTGATTTTATTTCTTAAATTGTCACTTTCAAGTAGATTTGCTGAGATAACAATATTTTATGAATTTGTTATGAATAGATGTATTTCTTATATAACTTATTTCATATATTTTCCTCTAAACTATTTGAATCATAAAAATACAAATATAACACTGTTACTATTTAAATCCACTCAGCTAATATCTTCTTGATCCAATAAAAAGCCAAAGGTCTATAGCCTTTATCCTTTTGTACATGTTCTGGCAGGATCTATGACTAATATTTGTTTACCTATAAAGGCAAGGATGTGATTATGCAGAAATGATAGATGACTTAATGCATCATGCACATTGTGCTCCTCAAAGACAAAGATTATTTTTATCGAATTCTGTACATCCAGTGGCAGGAACACTGTTGGCCCTCAGTAAATCTATGAAATTGCTTTTGTTAAATGATGCTCTAAATCAGGGTTTCACAACATTGGCACATTGACGTTTGGAACTAGGTAATGTATTGTCAGAAGAGGCTGACTTATGTATTATTGGATGTTGAGTAGAATGCATAGCCTCTTCTTATTAGAAAGCAATGGCATAGTACCTCCACGTACTCCCAATCTCGGCCATCAAAAATGTCTCCAGACATTGCCAATTATCTCTAGTGAGGAAAAGTGCCCCAATTTGAGGATTGCTATTCTGAATAGTTTGATTAATTTTCACTCTTGTTCTGTTCACTTATGGATGTTATAATGCACAGTTTTCAACATTTAAAGTCAGTAAGGCATATACAAATTGATTTTGGACTCAATATAGTGACTCTTTCAGCATCATTGACTTTTAGAGCTGTAAAAAAAAGAGAGAATTTAGGAGAAAGGGAGAGAATGAGAGAGATATTCTTTAGCCTATTTCTCTATAATACAGGTGAAACAAAACAATGTAAGAAGGAAGAAAATAGGAATACAGGAAAACAAAACAAAATAATTAATATAGGAAAGAAATAAAAAAGTACGCTCAGCTCAAAAAGGTTAAATTTGCTAAGAGCTGCTCAATTTTTCAGTCATACTAAAAGATTTAGAATCCGACTCATTGATTTATAATCTGGTACTGTTTCTACCACCACATTACTTTGCAAATTTCCTATCATAATTTGAAACAACAATAAAGTCTAATGCATGTCAAGCTCTTACAATCTTCCAAGAAATCTTATATATTTGCACATATTTTCTTATTTAATGTCTACAGTAACTGTACAAGATAGCTAAAACTTTCATCTGCATTTTATAAGTTAAGATTAAATAAATGGTGGGTCCTACATTACAAACCTGGTAAATGTTAGTTAATTTACACTTTGAGCTATTCAGAGGTACCCCCTACACCTATGTCTACTGCATAATCATATTTTGCCATACTTTCTCCAGCACATGCATTCATGTCTTCATCAACTATAGCCTGGAACATAAAACACACCAATCATCAGAGCATTTCCCTGTTTCTTCTCAGAAGAATTCTGCTTCCACCAGTAAGTAACAGTGTTGTGAATTTTGATTCCTGTAAGGCTGTTCCAAATGTAAATAACAGAGAATTAAAATTAATGCAAACTACCTCTGTTAAGTGATCTTTAGTGAACCCATTGATCCACATCCCCAGGCCCAGAGATTCACTACAGCGTCACACAGGTGTTTCTGGTACTCACAGACAGCCATAACCTGTTTGAAAAATCAGTGGTTCACAGTTTATTTTACTTAACTTTGAAACTCAAATAAGTCCTGCAAAAGTTGTAATGATGAATACAACCAACACCCAGTAATGCTGGATTTATTTTCTTGGGCATGTCATTTCACATTCATTTAAAACTCAAATAAAACTAGCCATAGAAGGATCAGATTAGAGAGGATGCAATAACTCTTCTGTATTAGTGGAAGACATGATGCCACATCACAGCTGTGATGCTGGAGGTGATTTACAAGGAATCTTCTCTGAATATTAAGAAACATGGTCTGGTAGCCTAGACATAAAAATTAGAAAAAGATAGTGTTCTGATCTGTGGTATTGGTACCGACTCCCTTCCCTTAATAAAAGTTGCTTATAATGTTCTACCTGGAAATCTTATGAATAATTCAGTTACATGCCACCTTGCCATATATCCAGACATGAGCACATTTGTTGCCTTTGTAATTTGTATTTTCACAGATGCCAAAAGGAAAGCTAAATGTTTTTGTCATATACAATGTTTTACAATTTCACATAAAATTTAATTTAAATGAAAGACATTAAAATCCTATGACACCATTAGTCATTGCCTATTATAGAATGTAACTAGGCAAGAGCCAGCAAAAATTAGGCAGAAGCAGCCACAGACCGATGGCAAGTACATGGACCTTAAGCCAGTCTACTCCCTGGTGCAAGAATCTCCTATATAATTCCTGTTTTAAAACTTCCAGTCACCTGAAGGCTTCCTGCTCATTTAATTGTTGAAAGACACTAATTGTTAGTGCACTCTTCCTCTAACAAATTCTAATCTTAAACAAGACAAACAAAATTCTGTGTGGCTGTTTCCAGGAGATAGATTGCATCTGTGGCACGAGAAAGAGAAATGGGAGCATCTGCAAATCCCCTGCTCAACATCCCTTTGTCTACAAATCACATGTGTTCTCCTTTACATTCCCGACGAGGGAAGGAAAGTATATTTCAATGTCCATGGAGACTAGATCTCAGAGCCCCTTACGGGTCTTGGATTGTACAAATCTATGAATGTTGCTATGTAGTCATTGTAGATAGATAGCCATTGTGGAGTCAAGAAGGCAACTCCAAGTGAGGCAAGAAAAAGAACATGCTTTAGGATCTTAGGGAAAGCATCCTGTTTTCCATTTTTTTTTAATCAAATGAAGACATTTGATTTAAAAAATAGAGATTTAAATAAAATTTGAAATAGAGACAGACTCATAGAGAGAGGAGACTGACAGTTCTGGGGGGTGGGGGAGGTGGGATAGAATGAAAAAGGAAAAAGACTCATGGACACAGAGAACACTGTGGTGATTGCAGGGGGGAGGGTGGTGGGCAGAGGTGGGAGAAGGTATAAGGGGGATAAATGGTAATGGAAAAATACAATAAAAATGAACTATAAAAAATAAAAGTCATCCTTCCTAAGTAAATAAATAAATAAATTCTATTTTCTTTATTTCTTCCTTTCAAGTTCTCCCAGAAATTCTAGCCCAAGGAAAAGTCCCTGCCTTTTTATATGGAATCTTATTGGAAACAGTTGGCACATTCTGTTTAAATGTAACGACGAGCACTCTAATGATTTCCGACTGCTCTAATGTAGTAAAAGGAAGAAAAAAAACTTTGTTTTTTATTTTCATGTTCCTCTTGTTATAACAAGAGAATTCCATTTCTGTGCACAATTTGAATAGCAGATAATCCTTGCTGGAAGATTTCAAAGGGAAGGAGTCAATTCTTTCTGTTGTCATCCTCTCAGGGCTAAATAAGGCACGAATTTTTATTCTCCAAAGGTACAATCTGAAATCTCTTTATTTAGAAACCAGAGCAGCATTATGCCCACCATTTACTTCCTTGATATTAATGACAACTGCACGAAATCGGTTGTGCAAGTATTAAACTTCCTCTCCCTGTTGCTACTGCTGAAATGACAAAACAGTGCCTTAGATTTATAAGGTGAGCTCTGCTCCTAGAAAAAAAAAAAGAAAGAAAACACAAAAGAAAATGAAAGCACATCTTTGAAAACTGAATGTTTTCTGACTAATGAAGCTGCCCTGATACCTAAGAGGCCTCCCATCACCCACCACTACTGAAATGATTGGATAGTCAGCACTTCAGAGTTCCTCTTTTACCCAGAGGGGGTAATTGGAAAGACTGAACTTTTTCATTATTGGAAAGTACATCAAATCTAAATTTAATAAAGCATTTAATGTGTCTAAACTATAAAAATTAATTCTGACAAATGTACTTCTTAATCTGAAATTTTTCCTCGTAAATGACTATCCAAAGGACATTAAGTATTACAGTCCAGAAGCTCCCTGCTTAGGACCCTTCATTATTCTTCAAGGCAAAGATTTCCTGGATGTAAAGTCTGCTTTAGAATGACAAATTAGATTAATATCTGTTTAAAGGTAGACTGCTTTGTACCTTGAGGGAAAATATATTTTATCAAATGGAGAGAACTATGTATTTTTCCTTATTTGAAAGATAAGTTTTTTTGGATCATTAGTGGAAAAGGCCATGTTTTAAATGTAATTTTCCCTTGATTTGTAACAGACTTGTCAGTTCTTCTTCTTCAGTGTCTCTGAATCTGTTTCCTCATATCCATCCTGACTACACCTGTCTTACTGCAGGAGCTCATCATCTCTCTCTTGAATTACCGCAACACCTCACATGTCTCCGTCCCTCCCCACACCTGTCTTGCTTATGTACATTTGCTACAAAATTTTAGCCACTATTCCTAGTTTGAGGAGATTTTTTTTATCATGAATGAATTTTGTATTTTGTCAAATAAATAGTGTGAATCAGTTAGCATGATTACATAATTTTCCATCTTTAGTCTGTTGATGTGGTGGATCACAATGATTTATTTTTGAATGTTCCACCAACTTTGCATAGCTGGAATAAATCCCACTTAATTGTGATTTATGATTCTTTGCAAACACTGATAGATTAGAAATGCTAATATTTTGTTTAGGATTTGTATGTTTATAGTCATGAGAGATACAGTCAACAGTTCCCCTCCTCCTCTTTTTTTTTTCTTACCTGAGGATATGTACATTGTTTTGTTTCTTGTTTTTTTGTTTGTTTGTTTGTTTGAGAGAAAGCAAATGAGAGAACGAGACATAGATGGCAGTGGCAAATAATGATTGGTTGCCTCCCTTACCTGCAACTTAGGTGTATGTCCTGACCAGGAGTCAAAACTACAGCCTTTCGGTGAATAAGACAAGGCTCCAAACAACTTAACCACCTGGCCAGGACTCCCCCTCTTTTAATGTTGTTGTTGTATATCTGGTTTTGCCGTTAAGGTCATGCTAACCGTATGGAATGTGTTGAAAAGTGTTCCCTCTGTTCTCATTTTCCTGAAGAAATTATGAAGAATTTTTAATCCCTTTTTTTCCTTAAATGTTTGGTAAAATTCCTCATTGAGATCATCTGAACCTGGTACTTTCTGTTTTGTAAGATTATTAATTATTGATTAATGTCTTTTAATACATACAGGCATATTCAGATTATCTATTTCTCTGTATGATTTTTTTAGTCTGTATCTTTGAAGTAATTGATCCTCTCTATTTAATTTATAAAATCTGTGTGCATAGAGTTGTTTATATTATTCTTTTATTATTTTATAAAAAGATTTTATTCATAGAAAGAGGGGAATGGGAGAGAAAGAGAGGAAGAGAAACATTGACATGCCAGAGAAACATCTATCGGTTGCCTCTTACACACCCCCAACTGGGGACCTGGGCAGCAACTTGGGCACATGCCTGACCTTTCAGTTTGCAGGGCAATGCTCAACTCACTGAGCCACACCAGTCATGGACCTTATTACTATTTTTTTAATGCCCACAAAATAACTGCTGATGAACACAATTTAGTAGTGATCATTTGTCTCCTCCCTCTCCCCTCTCCTCCTTTTCCTTGTCTAACCTGGCTAGAGATTAATTAATATTATTTATCTTTTTAAAGATGCAGCTTTTGGTTTTGTGAATTTTCTCTATTATTTCCCTATTTTAAATTTCATTGAAATCTTTCACTTTATTCTACTCTAAATTTTTATTATTTTTTCTTACACTGGCTTTATGCTTAAATTGTTCTTCTTTCTCTAGTTTCCTAAGGCAGAATCTTAGCTTGTTGATTTTACATCTTTTATTTTTTTCCAACATAAAACTATAAATTTTCTTCTCAACATGGCTTTCATTTATGCCATGAATTTTGATAAATTGTGTTTTTATTTTCATTTAGTTCAAAAACTTTTTAAGCACTTCTTCAAGTAGGTGAATATCTCCATTATAAGATCCTTCATATTGAAATATTCTTAATCTGAAGATATTTGGTCCTAATAATGTTGAACTTTACTTGAAACTCATGCTTCCAAAAAACAGTCATGGTTATGGAAGTCCCTCACTCTTTTGTTTGGCAAAATGCCCCTCTTTTGTCTTCTGTGATACCACCGACCTCAAGGAGCCACCTGTTCCGGCACACTGCAAGAAAATACCTCCCCCTCTATTCCTTCTAAGAGAATGGAATGGCTCCCTTGTTTACCTGCCCTTATAAAACCTCTGTTGCCTTTTCTTTGAGATATTCCTCATTAATAATCACTCCCCCTATTGTAACAGCCTTAGTAAAATATTTTTAATCCTTACCTGAGGATATTTTTATTGATTTTTGAGAGAGAGAGGAAGGGAGGGAGCAAGAGATGGAGAAGGGGAGAGAGAAAAACAGTGCAGTGAGAAAAATTGATAAGTTGCCTCCTGTAGGAGCCCTGACCTGGGATCAACCCTGCAACCAGGGATCAAACCTGTAACCTAGTTATATGCCCTGACCAGGGACCACAACCATTTGGTATAAGAGATGATACTCCAACCAACTGATCCACCTG
The DNA here is from genome assembly GCA_004024845.1 of Tonatia bakeri. Classification (NCBI taxonomy): domain Eukaryota; kingdom Metazoa; phylum Chordata; class Mammalia; order Chiroptera; family Phyllostomidae; genus Tonatia; species Tonatia bakeri. Next base: position 4,968 of record PVIA01006030.1, on the reverse strand, counting down.
GCCAGGGCTAAACTCATGTTTTTAATTGTCCATACATTTTGCCTTTCTCAGTATCCAGAAAGTTCACAGTGCCTTGAACACACCATATATAATTTTGACATAATACTATGTCTGGGTGGAAACAGGTACTGACTTTGCTTTGGGAGGCAGTAATATCAGGGTTCTGGTTAGTTGTCAGTTTTTACATGTTCCTGAAATTCCTCTTATCTGATTTTAGGGACACTGTCAGAAAGTTTTATTTGCAGAGGTTAATCTCCTTTCATTATTCTTTTTCTCATTCATCATTTTTCATAAAACCTATGCTCTATGTTGAAGGGAGAAATTAAAGCCAAATAGAAAATCCGCCTGTCTAATGTTCTGTGCTTTATTCGGGGTGAGGTGGAGGATAAAGCTAAGTGGATAAGCATTCATTAAGCCGATTCTGCTGCAATCATGCCTGTGAGTCATTTGTCCAACTATCAAGGAAACAGACTTAGACTTATTTTTTTTTAGCAATATTATGATCCAACAGGTTCTGTAGGCACCCCTCTCTGATTTCTAACCATTTCTTTGTGCAATGGCCCAACCTCACACTTCCAGCACAAATTTTATTTTCCTGAGAACTTTCTCTGGACTCCAGAGCTCTCTCTTTAAGCTTTGCCAGCTCAGAGTGCAGAGAATTAATGATGCCTGGAGCCTTCTTCAAGCAATTGCCCCACAGTGGGATAACCTATGTCATGTGTTCCACAGGCTTCTAGAGTTTCTCAACCAGATTAACCTCCATGCCCACAGAGGTAACTTGTTTGTTAATGTATTCTTTATATGTTATTTTTAAGAAAAGAATTGAAATGTCAGGGTACAGATGGGAATAATAGCTGCTTGTTTTGTAGCCTGGCTATTAAGCTGAACTGAGATCCCTTGTACAGAGGCATCCATTCAGGTCAAAATAGTCTCCAATGTCTTTTTACAAATAGAATAGAATGTGTTTCTTTCTTCCTTCCTTCCTTCCTTTCTTCTTTACTTCCTTTTTACTTCTTCTTTTTTTAAAGTCATCCCTGGTCCTTCCTCTATGGCAAGAGTGAATTTGGGGGGACATCCTTGTTATTTAATTGGTTTGAAGTTTGCACTCATGAATATGCCCAAATGCATATTATTTATTGCTCTGAGATAAAAATAGTGCTGTTATAAAAATGCTTGCTTTAATAAAACCAGATTGTTTTCTTCTAATAATTAATAGCTTTGGGCATCAAAAGCAAGCAACAAAATATTGCAACTGTCTTACCTCTAAGCAGCTCTTTTCAATTTTGTATTGAAGTTGACCCTCGTTGAAGGGTTGACATGTAACTATGAATAAACCAGACTCAAGAGAATACCAAATTAACCACTGCTCCATAGGCCAGATTCTTATAACAGAATGTAGAATAAGTTAAAGTATAGATGAATCACAATATCAGTAGTAAAGAATGAGAGGTTAAAGATGACCGTCACTAAAGGCCATCACTTCTAATCAAGAGTCTTTTGTTTCAGTCCTCACCAGAGAATATGCTTATTGATTTTAGGGAGACAGAGAGAGACAGACAGACTGAGGAAAACATTGACGTGAGAGAGAAATATTAATCAATTATCTGCTATATGCTCCCAACCAGGGATCAAACCTGCAACCTAGGTATGCGCCGTAACCAGAAATCAAACTCACAGCCTTTTGGTGTACAGGATAACACTTCAACCAACAGAACAACCCAGCCATGGTAAATCAATAGTTTTTTAAGGTGCCCTTGGGATGAACAATCAAATCAGAAACAGCTAAGTGTATATGTTAAAATAAAATGATTTGGCATAATACCCATCCATAATGTAGAATAAAAATGAATATTTTCAAACAGCATAAGCCATTTGATTAAGTAACAAGCAATTACATAAATAATTCCCAAACTACTGCAGAGTTGTATGGTATGCTAGGTGTTTAAAATTTAAAAATTAAATTTAAAGCCACACTAAATTTCCCTGCTTCCATATACTTTCTTACTCCAGGGCACTATAGAATCTACTCTAGGAAAACAAAGGTCTAATAATTTAGCCTGTTTTCACTATCACTAAGCCATTTACCAGTGATAAGTAAATTTACAAATAAATCCAAACAAAAAAAGAAAAATATTTTTATTATGAGCTGAACCAAAAACAAAGTAGTAATTGAAAACAATAACAATAAGAATGCTAACAATAACAATGAAAACAGAGTCACTTTACTTTTGGTTCCCAACTAACAAACCTTAAATCCGTCCCATAAACCTGGACTTCGATAGAAACAGATTTATTCTGTGTTTGCTGATGTTTATATTCCTCTGAAATGACCCTTGTGAATGTGATGCTCACATAACAGTCACAGTTTCCCATTATAAACAGACAATTTGGTGACTTTGGCAATGTTTGCATTTTTTTCTTGATATACTGGTAATTTTATCACAGCCAGGAAATCTATCCAAAGACTGATTTCCACTATTTACCACTAAACTTTTAATGTTTTAATAAACATTTGCAGAAGGTAGATATCTCTGTTTCTAAAATAATCTTGGATATTTCCCTGAGAACAGTGTCTTCCTCTTTCAATTTGACCATTCTCCTTTTCAGTAATTGGCCTGAAATCACTCAACTAGTAAACAGCCATCTGAGGATTTGACTCAGGTTTATTAGAGTTCAAAGCTGTGCCTTTAGACAGCCTTTCCGTATAAACAAAGGAGAAGTAAAACTTATAAATATGCCTGAGTGACAAAACAATATATATGTTGTCCCAAATGCATGCAGATAATGGTAGTTCTGTGCAATCCAATTTGTTTTTTAGAAAAACAGAGCTTTCTACATTCTCTTTCTCAATACAAATCAACTTAAAAGGTAGGGTGTTGAATTTAGGCCTTTGGTAACAACAATGAAATATACCTTTGAGGAAAAGCACACATTTTTTTCTTAATTGCATTTTTTTAATTTTCCTGGGCATTTTATAAAACAACCTCTAAATATTGGGACAGCTGTTAATTAACTTCCTGGAGGTAAATAACTGACTGCAAAATGCTGCTCTGTAGAGCCTGACCTGTTAACAAGATTCTTACTAGAACATCCTTTCCATTTTCTTATCACTATGGCCATTTATTTTAGTTGGATTCCTAGTGTTTGGAGAAGACTTTGTGTTTCAGTTACAAATATGCAAGAGGTGGGCCCTGGCACCAAAGTCAGAAGAGTCCAAGTCTGAGTTATGGAGACCACCACTTCCTGAAAGAACACAGGTCAGCTCTCAAAACCAGCAAGAAGGTTTTCTCTATGAAATACTATCTAAGACCTTGTCCAAATCCAGTCATTTCAATGCAACAATATAATGGACTTGATCCATAAGGATATTTCCTTACTGTTCCTTACTTATAATACAGTTTCCATAAAGCTTCCTCTATTGAATTGACTTTATCAAATTATGATCATCAAATGAATAATTGCTCCTATGAATAATAATTTCCAAATAAAATAATTTGAAAATTTAACAAGAAATGTAATTTTTAAAATTATAAATGCCAATATTCAAATAATATTTGAGTTTAAAGAGGCCAAGAGAACATTTAGCCCAACCCATTTATTTTTTACATTTATTTTATACACAAATTGAAGTTTCCAGATCTCTTGAAACTCTGCCTCTTAAATCTGCATTTTAATGATTTCTTTATGTAAATAATCTACTCTAACATTTTCAAGAACTGCTATTATAGCACTATTTTTCTGTATTTTCAAAAATACTCAATTTCACTTGCAATAAAGATTTTCCCTTGAGTTAAAAAAATGCATTTTAACACAATAACAAGCAGCTAGGTACCTAGGCTAGCCTATCAATAAATACGTTATTCCAGTAAAGTTTTGTCCACATTTTCTGATCCATCAGCTTATTTATTTCACTAGCAGCACAGAAGTGTGAAAACAAAGAAGAGAAAAGAAGGAATACAATACACTTGTCATGTCATATGGTAAATTTATAGTCTTCTTGAAATGCTTTTCTCAGATAATGGTATGTGAGGAACAGGTTCTGAAATGTAGAAAATAATTAAGTGAGGTAACAAGGATTTTAAATAGTTTGAAGTAATTTTACGAATTATTTTTCCTAATGTTAAAGTATGAAAGGACTTACTAGTAAAGAACGGAGAAGCCAGCGGTGAAGTAGAGAAGATAAGCGCTCTGGTTTAGCAGGCTGCTCCCCTTGAGGCATCCTGCAGAGCTCAGTTAAAATTCAGCTGCAGTTCCGAATGACTTGCTTTATTAGGTGTTTCCCATAAATGATTATTTCAGATATATGTAATATATTCATTGAATAGGAAACCTTAAATTAGGACAATTTTTTGGCTGTCATTTTATTATTATTACCACCTCCTTTTGCTTTGGCAGACCATTTATGCTATTATTTGTTAAATGGGGAATTCTTGTTAAAAATTATAAATAAATACTAGCATAATTATAGTGAATAACTCATTAGGAACTTATGGTAGCAACAGGCACTTATTTTTTAAAAATATTTTAAGAAAATTAATTTTATATATATGCCAAGATACAATGAGATGAACAACATACATACTAATACAAAATAATTCATAACAACAAAAACTTATTACAAAATATTTGCCTCTTCAACTTCAGTCCTGACTTGACAAGTTATTTCTTGTGGTCATCAAAAGTGCAAAAGTACATTAGGCAAAATTAGGTGATCTTTATTGATTTTTGTCAATAAATTCAAAATTGGAAGTCTACTTCCAGCTCAATTAGAAACAACTTTATTTTCATAATCAACTCATTTGAAAAGACAAACAAGGCTATAAAGAGACTTTTAAAAAAATAAACATCACTGCTAATTATTGTTATTTATGGAAATTTATTTTAAAACTTTAATAATTGAAAATATTTTGCATGTGGAAACTATTTCTCAGAGAATAAATATTTCTCTCTGTCAAGGAGAAGTGGAAA